>UZAF01016241.1:71427-111615 GCA_900617895.1 Haemonchus placei | reverse complement strand
GGAGAGTAACGGCACGCCTGAATGTTCTTTCAGTAGTATCAATCAGCACTGAGCGACCAGATCATGCCGATCAGTTGCGTAATAACGCTTTAGACCTCATGAATGGCCTCTGTGGAAAGGGTTTATAGTGGTGTGAATTCTCTTAACAATATACTTAGACTTGCTCGTCGTTGTAGACGATATTCCGAACGCGCATGGATTTGTGACCGGCATACGTGCGTTAACGAAAGTCGATCCCTCACGTATTCTCCAATGGAAAAGGTACGCGTCGTGACCATGCAATGCGGCCATCAAATAACGAGCCGATCGTTCGCTACCTATTTTAATTAGTTCATCAGTTCTTCGCAATGCATTACAAAAGTTTTAGCTACAGGTATTCGTAAAAGTGCGTGTAAGTATACTAGTTTTAATCTAGTTTTAATGTAGTCTTCAACGGGTTGCAGCTTCTAGTCACCAACGACACGAAAAGGTAAGCCTGTGACCATCGAATATAGCTTTATGTGAAAAGAAGCGCTTCTGTTTTGCATATTATTATTATTTACGAGACAGTAATGGTAGAGTAAAATAGCAACTGAATGGGTTTAGTTTGCCTTTCATTCTTTAGTTTCGGTAGCAACTTGTGAACAACTGATGAACATAGGAAAATGACGACTGATATTAAAAGTGAACGGTTGGTTCGGGCCATTGTTGCAGGCTTTCGGCGCAAAGCTCACATGTCGTCTCATGGAAAACCCCCGAGGATCGAGGATATTTCTGGACTTTCAGATTCTGCTGATTTCAGGATAAGGCCATTTAGTTCAATTAGAGTAGCAACTATATTCTAGGTCGCGAAGCCGTGATCGTAAGAAGCGTAAGCGCAGTTCTAGCCGCGACAGGAAACGTAGTTCGAGTCGTGATCGTCGTCGACGCCGTAGCCGGTCGAAGTCTCGAGATCGTAAGCGGAGCCGAAGCAGGGACCGCAGGAGGAGCGAAAGAAGCAGATCGCGTGAAAGGAGACGTTCGAGGTATTCAGTGTTTCTACTTTCTTTGCTTGAATCAATGTTACTCATTATTAGGGTAGTGCTTACATTCTAATCGAATTCAGATCGCGTTCGCGTGATCGTCGCCGTTCATCTCGAGATCGTCGTCGTGACCGTGATCGTCGATCCCGATCTCGTCCTCGCGTCATTGATCATCGTGATAGACGTTCTCCAATCAGAAGATCACCGCCGCCAAGGAGTTAGTTTTATCACTAGCCAGTTAATTTGTCAATTCCAAGGTGACAATGTTTTTTCTATTGCAGATCGCCTTCCTGGCCCAGAACGGCGTGATGTAATGCCATTCACAGCCCGCAATTCGCCACCGCGAGGTGCTAAATTAGACATGAGCGCAGAGGAAAGAGATCAAAGAACTCTATTTATTTTACAGGTAGGCAAAAGCGCGTTAACTTTGCAGTATACTTTTCACTTCATTGAATGTTTTCCCTGAAAATTTTTACGCAAGGCCTCTTGAGAGACCTTTATCCGTTTATATCTGTTTTTCAGTCTTTTTTGTTGAAAAATACTTCTACAGGAGCCAGATGGTACCCTCCGTTTGCTGTGAGATGACATGATATCTCTTAAAATATATCCCATTGCATTCTGGAGGCATATGTCACTTGGTTACACACCCTTTCAAAGAAAACTGGTTTGTTCAAGGTTTGAGGGAGGAAATAATAATCACTGTATTTTCTTAACGTTTGGCTCCTCAACCTCTCCATCATCTTTGGAGACTTTGTTACGCACATGTCGTTGTGCTATTGTAGCTGCTCTAAGATAGAGAACACATCGTGCATAGGGCATGAGAGAAAAATCAAATTTCTGGTCCTGACCCAGTCTAGAAGATTTGTCTTGACCTATCGTTCCTTGTCCCGTTTCAGTTCACTATAGAGGGTGCAAATTTCCATTGAGATTTTCACGCGAGTGTTGAGAAGGAATAGAACTTTCTCATCACTTACTTTGCCAATCCTCATTCTGTCACCATCTCATGTCCTTCAGAGGAGCGCTTCCAAATATTCAATAGAAGATCATGGAAGACCTGCAGAAAGTTGCAGTTCGACGGAGAAAGCCTGACATCTGATATCATTTCATTTTATTACATTTTTCTTTCAGATAGCAAGGCAAACTCGCCCTCGTGATCTTGAGGAGTTCTTCAGTGCTGTGGGTAGCGTGCGCGATGTGCGAATTATTACCGATTCACGTACAGGAAGGTCGAAGGGAATTGCCTATGTCGAGTTTTGGGAAGAGGAAAGTGTCCCTCTTGGATTAGCTCTCAGTGGGCAGAAACTTTTGGGTATGTTTCCCTTCATTTTCTTAATTGAAAGCACATTTGGTAGCGATCATGGATAATGCGGTCTTTGACTGGTGTTATAATTTGTTTTAGGAGCTCCCCTCGTGATTCAACGCACATGTGCTGAGCGTAATAGGGCGGCTAATGCAACGATTGGCACATCACTTGGATTTGGTCCAGCACCTTCAAAGGTTTGCCTTTTCGTCACTAGGTTTTTATGTTGAAATCATTTTTGCAAAAGTCTTAGCTGTGATGCGTGTAAAATCCAATTGTTTTGAAATATTGAGTTTAAGGGACCTTGCAAGCTACATGTACAGCAGTTGCATCCGAACATCACAGAATCTATGCTTGACGGCATTTTCGATGCATTTGGACGAGTGGAAAAGATTGAAATTGTTAAAGATCCTGCTGGAAATAGTCTCGGTTACGGATTTGTCACGGTAAGTGCGTACGGTGCTCAATTCTTTCACAGTGCTTGTGTTTGCTTACCTTTTCCAATTTTAGCTCTTTTTTCCAACGCCTAACTACCAAAGAATGTTTCGCCTGGTTTTTGTGATCTCAGGACTTCTTTCTTTTCTTCTGTGTGACTACATAAAGCCTCTTCTTTTTCAGTTCAAATTAACTGAAGATGGGCAAAAGGCAATGGAGCAGTTGAATGGATTTGAAATTGCCGGAAAACCAATTAAAGTTTCCATCGTAGACGACGTGAGTTATAAGATTTCTTTTTGAAGCACTGGTTTCACTTTTCGTATTGAATTGCTCAGCCATTTTTCATTTTTTCACCTTTATTTTATTTCCCTTTATTTTCTGAATTCGAATTGAAAAGTACCGTCTTCCAGGATGAGGAATCCATACGACAACGAAGCCTGGATGATGTTGCTGATGAAAAACAAGGTCTAGCTCTTGGTCAAGGAGGGCGTATCCAGCTTATGGCTAAATTAGCAGAAGGTAGTATGTTTCATTACAGGAGTCATAGTATGTAGCTTTCATCCTTCCGTTTTTTTTTNTTTTTTTTTAAATGTGAAGCTCATGGCCTGGTAGATGTTTTCTATTGATTAATTCGCATATTACTCACTAAAAGGTTGAGTTTGTTACGTTTATTCGCCGCGGTGTTTTATGACTCGACACGCATTTTTGCTCACACACAATTTTTGGACTCAAAATCTAATAATTACGCAAACAAGTGAAATTTGAATTCGTTCAAAGCGTTCTTGCGATTTTCCAGGCACCGGAATTGAATTGCCGCAGGCGGCACAGCAGGCTCTTCAACAGCAAGCTGTGGATCCCACAATTCCAGCAATAGCTACGCAATGCTTCATGTTGTCTAACATGTTCGACCCTCGAACGGAAACGCGTCCTACATGGGCCGTGGAAGTGCGGGATGTGAGTTGCAACTGTATATATTGAATCTTTGTAGGCACTAAAGAACAATTTCGCTTTTCAAATCTCAGAGTGTTCATGAAAATGTTTCAGGATGTCATTGAGGAGTGCTATAAGAACGGCGGCGCTCTCCATGTCTACGTGGACACCGCTAGTCCGCAGGGTAATGTGTACGTGAAGTGTCCATCAGTGGCTAGTGCACATAAAAGTGTTACCGCATTGCATGGACGATGGTTCAGTGGGAAGGTAAGTCTTGCATGTGATCAATTTCATTTCTATGGACTTCAAATTTGATTCTATTTTCAAGGCGTTTTCCAGCAAAAATATTCGAAATGAGCAGTCGCTAATGCGCCTTGTGCAGTGCATGTTCTAAGCTTTTTCGAACTTGTTTCGCAGCGCTTTACCCTTTTTTGTCAAATTTTCGTCTAAGCTGCACAAAAAAAAAACGACCAAGGTAGTGAATATATAACTTTTAGGTCATTACTGCGAATTATGTACCGGTATCTTCTTATCATGAGTTATTCCCTGACGCAGTCATTGCGCGGAATATTCTCACTCCAAAGCCTCAGGATGCTACAATGGCGCCTGCAACTACTGTACGTTTCTTTATGAATGGGCACCCCTTCCAATAAAGAAAAATCGCCTTTTTATAGGCCCCTGTTTCAAATTTCAATATGGCACCTCCTCCAATGGCTGGTTATGGTGCTCCTCCTCCTCAGCCAGGATTTTATTGATTGTTACATTATTTTTGTTTTGAGTTGAAATATTTAAAAGTTCGCTCGTTTGCCGATTTGTTCATCGATGTAATTATAGAGATACAGTAGTTATGAGAAGATGAACTCAGCCTGTTGTGGCGCTATTGTTCGTAACTTTGGTATGTTCTCCTTTACTATTTGTTTCTACTGTAGTATTTCCCGTTGGTTACACCAGTAACGTTCTTTTTAAGTGTCGTTACTATTTGTTTCCATGTCGAATGGTCTCCTGTTCAAATAAATTTTGTACTTTAATATAGTTTTCTTCCTTTATGATGTGTACTACAAAAGGATGTGTGATATTTTTCGATGGAACCGATTTCCTTTGGTAGAAAAATGGTGGTGAAGAGTTATGCATTACTCTTTACTTTTTGTAAATGAGCGCAGCATCACTGAAGAAATGCTAAGATTCAAAATTAAGGTGTTCGGGTTTATTTATACATAGTTAGTGGTTTGGTTTTTCTACTTGCTCAAGTATGTTTGTGCTTCGATGAAAATTAACCTGACGCCCAAACCATTGAAAAGACGAAAGTGCACAAGCATAGGTGAATGGTCATGGTTGACACGCTCAAATTCGGCTTCATGGCGCAACCTTGCGGATTTACAGACTAGATCAACACTTAGCACTTCATCCTTTAACGTTGTTTCTCATAGTGTGATCTTATTTTTGTGAAGATTTTTTCCTTGTTAGGAAGCATCATTATTTATTCCTGGATTTCAGGTGCTATCAAAGTGGAACTTCAGTGGAACGGTCTCTGTCATTAAATCGCTGCAGATTTGTCCATTTGCCAAGGTTACCTCATCTAATGCATATAGGAACCCTGCAGTGGCATTTCAAAGCAGAATAAATTCTTTATTCACTAAAAATTACATCCAATCACATAAGTTGTATATCTTTGTGTCGATTTAGTAGACCTTTGGCGCACAGCAAACACATTGTACTGCCTTATTGTTGCTGTTGTCCTGGAAGAAAAAGAGCTATAGTATAAGCAACGAGGAAAGTTCTGCAATAATGCTTGAAATGAAAGAATAGCGAGGTGCTTGAAAAAAATCGTCTTCGTCATTCACTTGAGCATGGGCATTAACTCAAATAGGAAGAGGACTTTCTGAGGGTGGTAAGAAGCACCGCTATAAGCCCTACTGCTCTTCGATCGAACTCTTTCCGACCAGCTAGGCATAAAGTCCAGGTAGTCGGAAAAGGTGTAAGTGTCTGTGCCCATTATGGATGTCGAACTCGATGACTCACCTCTGCCAGATTACCGTTTTGGCGGAAGTCCAGATCAGGATCGAATACGAATAATGCACCGGTGATGCTGCTCTGAAATCAGAGGCTTATCGAACTATCGACTTGTATCCCAAGATGAATCTTACCATAGGAATCTTTTCGTCCACTCGACTGGAAATCTTGCAGCATGTGTCACAGGATTTCCAAGAGAATACGGCCGTGTTGCGACAGGACTGTCGTTCGAACCTGCGCATACCAGGAGGTCCACGTCGTCGGTGGTCTGCAAAATGTTGAGGCAGGTTCAGGTTGATAATCTGCACAGGCTACGTCTATAGTTAGCGGCCCTCGTCAGCAATCGATATGTATGCCTAACGCGGACAGCTGGCTGCAGTTTCGCTCACTATAGCCGTAGCCGGAGGCTCTGGAGACCAGCTTACTATACCAGTTCAAGTAAAATCTATGAGGGAGCGTTGCAATCATAACCTTTACCTTTGTATCTCTTAGCACCAACCAACGGGAATGACGCAAACACGCTGCAGTAGGCCACTGAAAAAGGTTTCCACCTAAAGTAAAGCGCCCACTCAGCAGAAATTGATGGAAATGTGAGCTCACCATCAAATGTGGGCAAAGCAAATGGTGGCAATACAATTTCTGGTGGCTGGTAATACTGCGGTGGCTGGTAGGATGGCTGCTGGTATGTGGGCTGATCGTACCTACAATAATCGTTCGAATGTCACTTCTGGGCCTTAAAAGCGGATCTCCTCATTTTTATTCAAAATGATAGAAGTTATGATGCGATAGGGGCTTAGGTAAAAGTGACACAGTAGAGTGGTAGGACCAATGATAAAACCTTACCACTGGTTAAGAGGTGGAGATGGGCCCTACCCAAGGTGTTAAGTTTAATTACCAGCGCATTATCGGCTCAAGATTCAGCTCGTTGTCAAGAATATTTGAAATTATTTCAAACCAATTATTTTTATTGCCCGCTCAATAATTCTACGACTCACCCATAACCCGGATCCACTTGCACAGGTGAGAAATACCCGGCTGCTACATTTTCCTTGACTTCCTAAAATGACAGAGATTGTGGTGTAGGAATAAGTGTTTGTGAAAAAACCTCTTGTATTTGGGAACCTTTGAAGGTAATCTTACCGAGTCTGAGAATGAAATCTTACCTCATCAGCCACGGCTCCATAGGCTGTAGCTAACACAAGGAGGGCAAGACGATACATACCGATGAGCTGTGTCATAGCCGTTGTACAGCTTTTATAATCGGCGATAGCTTGATTACGGTAGAACAGGAGATTTTGTTGAAGATACGTTATCAGCAGACGTTCCAACACAGCTGTGTACTGAGAGTCCGAAGATTTCTCATACACAGGATCAGATGACGAAGAATTCCTAAGATCAGTCTGTATCACTCAATCAGAAAGCGGTAGCAGTCCCGGGTTGAGTTGGATGAGGACCATCATACTCCAAGCTTCGCCATTCGACTGAGTTATTGCAAGAATAGTAAGGATGTTTGGTCAAAAGAGAGGTTCATAAAGAACCTATACGGAAGCGACGTTTATAGAGTCTCTTAGGTGGCCCTACCGCCTGAGGAAGTATCGTAGTAAACAAGTGGAGTGTTGAGTTACTACCTGTGTTCAGCATAATTTTCTCCTTAATCGATTCTGTACTCATCCAGAAAATTGCTTTTCATTTTGGTAATTACTAATTTTAATTATCACGTGGCCGAAATGGCAGTACCATCACAATGCAGTTGTATGATCATTCGAAGTCTCTGTCAAGAACAGTGCCCATCTACAAGCAGCGAAATGAAAGAAATGATGAGTATTTGAATAAATGATATGAAAGAAGTAATTGAAAAAATTTCAATATTCCGAAGAAACTATCATCAATTAGACAGTTTCTCTTGAAATGGCTTGTTTTGGAAGGGGGTGCCGCATCTATATGCCTCTGATTAGGCTTGGCATGAAGTAGACGATTGAAGCGAACTTCCCTCTAACCTGTACCCTTGAACCTCCTAAAAGTTAAGTCCGCTTTTTGGTGGACTCCTGCCGGCTTCCTAACCTTGGTCCTGCTTCCTGTCTAGCACTTTCTAAGTTCTCATTTGGGTGAAGGCTCTGCGAAGCATACTAAGGTGGCATGAATAAGCATCCATATACTTTGACTCGTGATTTTCATGACGGAAGAGATTTCAAAACGTCCGAAGAGCGCTCTTAACAACATTCCAAACATTTTTTCTATGTTTTCTTTATTATGCAGTCGTCAGCAAAACAAAGTTCCGTTTTATGAATTTCATATCTGATCTTCACGGAGCTCATCATTGATGATTGTGCAAAACCTAACGTGGGAATCTTATTTCGAAATGGAAGGGCAGAAGAACAACAACATACAGTTAATGTAGCGCACCAGGTATAAACTACTAGCATAATCTTCTCGTACCAGTCAATGGGTACTATCCAACAAATCAAAAAGCTTGAAGGGAATCTATCAATCGTTCAGAGGCATGGTTTAACATCTCCAATTTCTTTCTATAGATTTTTTTCGTAACCGTCGAGGTTTCATTGGCCACACGGAACGGTACCGCCGATGCCTTACCAAATAGAAACAAGTTAATAAAAAGCAGTACATAGAAATCAGTCAACATGGATCAGTCCTAAGGACATACGCCACAAATTAGACCACCATTCAGACTTGCAGGGACGATTGAGCACGCATGTGGCCAATAAAAAGGACTGATAGGATTATTACAAATAATAGAGGAAATGCGTGGGGTAAATGCGTGATTTGCTAAGTTCCCACCGATCTCCTAAGATGCTCGGAAAATTATGAAGGGTGTAGGAAAGGGGAGGCAGGAGACGTTCCTCGGGACTGGGGTCTTAACAGTCCGTCTTCGAATAGATATCAACTGTAGTAACCTCAACCTTCCCTCATTTTGCGGAGCGTTCTGCTCAGCTGTTTTGGACATGCACTCATCTTCAAAACCAGAAGTTTCCGATGCTTCCACAACTATCGGTGTAGGACCACTCTCATTCTCACTCATTGTCTTACTCAGCACAGTGTCACAACGGACAAAGATGTTTTTGCTGCTCGACATTTCCTTTGCTCCATTATCAGCAGCCGAGATCTTGTCTGTGGTCGGCTCTCCGACGATGTCAGTACTATTTCCCAAAGAAATAGCTCGTTTCTCTCCATTTCCACAGTTTGTACCGTCTCTACATCCGTATAAAAGCACTGAGATGCATTCTGAAAAAGCATCTCGACAGCGAACCATGCAGTGGCTGATTCTAGCCTCTGCCTGCGTCTTTTCCTGTCTCGCCAATGAGGTGGGTACCCTTTTACTGTATTCATTTGAGTTCTGTAATGTTATTCATGCTCTTCTGGTTTCTTACTCTTCTCTCATGTCGCTGTAGGATGCTCTCAACCCTTCTGTGACTTACATTAGACGTTCCCTAAAATCTTTCGGATAGAACATTGAGATCTTACTGTTTTGAATAGAAACCTTGCAAAGCTTGGTAACTAATAAACTCCCTTTCTAAAGTATACCAAGAGTTTTCACAAATTAATCATTTTTTCATCTTTGTGCCAATTTTAAAATAGTTGTCAGAACTGAGAAGCTCATACTGGAAAAATCTATTCTCGTGCTTGCAAAGTTCACTGAATCTACAGAGATTGGATAATCAAAGTGAGCTTTGTCACAGAGCAGTTAAAAATGTGGGTCCGTTATCATCGTTATCATTCAGTAGAGGGACTTGAAAAGGTTGAAGAAGCTCTTTAGCCCATTTGTTATAGTTTGAGTCGCACTCTTAAGCGAGGATATTCCATATTAATTCTTAGTTGATGCGCTATGGTGACCGAGCTTGAGCAGATGACCATTTCCCCCCAAGAACGTCCTCAAACAGGAATATTTCACAATCGAGTACCCTGTCATCGGAATATTGTCCAATCTCCCTCCAGTATTAGGTCATTCCAGAGGGTATGAAAATGGAAAAGGTGTAGAAGAGGCCGTGACTTCAAAACTCACCCTGACGGAGTGGGCATTTTTTGCGTATTGGACTGAGTTTGGTCCCATTTTAAAAATATTCGATAACTCCTCCATTGTTCAAAAAAACCAGAAACCCTGTGATGAAATATGTGAGTGTTAAAGTTACAAATTTTTGAAAAATCCTTAGGAGACATTTTTTTGTGCTATTTTCAAAACCATCTCCAAAGTGGAAACAGCACATTCTCCAGGTGGAGTATCTGGTGCTTAAACACTTATTACTCTGAAGTAGAAGTCTTCGGCAATGTATTGATAGTAAATTCTTATTCCAGATAAAAAATGCGACCGCTAAAGGCTCCTACGGAGTCCCACCGAGTTACCCTCCACCTCCTCCACCACCACCGCCACCACCGCCACCCACCTATGATCCGGGTTACGGTGGCGCCCCGTACGGACCGTACATGGCCTACCAATACATGCCACCACCACCGCCACCATTGGTAGACCGTAAGTCTCAGATTCAGGTGCTTTGAGTCCTCGAACGATTTCAGCCCTATTCCGATATCATATTTAGGTGACGTGTGCGACCTGGACGCTTCCGTGTTGTTGGTGGTACAGAGCCGACGTGGATCTCGTCCACCTCCTCCGGGTTTCCCTGCAATGAATCGCGCTATTCGTGTACGGTAGGACTTGGCATCATATCTGACAAACTCATTGATCAACAGACAATTTCATCGATCCCTGGATGCTCTATAGCTGAGGTTCTCTGTTCAGGTGCTCGGTGATTGCCAACTACGACGAGGACTCCTGCAACGTTTGCTGCCAGAATGCTGCACGTCGTGACAAGTCCATGCCAAACGTAGGGCCAATTCATTGGATTTCGGTTCTTTCAGAACTCACTCGGTTGCCGAGACTACCCTGCAATCTCCTTTCGTTGATGTCCTGTTTCAGAATCTCATCGTCCTTCCACTCCATTCCGCCTCCTTTCGTCTCACGTCTAGGGTACTGACATTGAATGAGTTGTCATGCAGACCATTTAATTTCGTACCCTGGACGTTATGCGAACGCTCATGCTCCCCATTACTTCTTCTAGACCTTTTCCTTCAGGTGCAGTCGAGTCAGCTTTGCTTCTGGTGCCAGAAAAAACCAGATGTGGTCTGACTCTGGCTTTCAGCTCCCGTCTCAAATGGCTGCAGCTATAACTGTATGAACCCCATGAATTGGCCATTTGTGAAGAGAACAATGAGGCTGTCTCTGACGAGAGCTCGGTGGTTAAGCAGCCTCCCCTTGGTCCTATTCCAGCTACTCCGTCTCCTCATAATACCCCTCCTCGAGCTCGATCGTTTTCTCATTACTTCGTATGGTTTCATTTCTTCTGCCTGCAAAGTAAGCACGCTGACACAACGGTAAATAACCTATTCAGTCTGCTTTCGTCGGATTCCTGGCCGTCACGGACGACTTTAACGGGAAACCTCCTAGGCCTCCACCTAGCAGACCATATGACTTGGAGGAGGAAGGTGACCTGGATCAAGTGGTAAGCATATGAGGTTCCACTGAGCTGCAGTCTAGGATTCATTGAGCCACTTAAATTTATTTATTTATTTATTGAAGACGTTGCATAAGGCAAACGTGGGAANAATTGCAATCGCTAACAACATAACGTAACCTAATCATACAACAAGAGCTTTTTCTTAGCCAAGAGTTTGAAAAGTGCAAATTCTAACCAAATCGCATTACAGCAACGCAAGAAGCGCTCGTATCCAACGAGGGTTCCTTCCGTCAATGTGAAAGCGGTAAGTCGAGCATTTTAGAAGGATCTCAATGTGTGTTTTCAATCTGCAACTAAGTTTGATGACCCCGTGCGTGAGCCTGAGTGATCTCGGTCATAATTCGAAAGCTCTGTTCATTCGGGAGATGGTACTTAGCGGTGGTGAACAACGAACAATCTTCCTAATGGGAACCTTTTTTTCAAAATCACTAGTAGGGTTGGCCAAAGAACCGATAAAACTTAGGTTCCCTACCTTTATTATTGGGATAGGTGACAATCAGCGTCGTTCTGAGTGTCTTCGAAAACATCGCTATGCCAAAGGTGGCACCCAAAGTCGTTTTGACTGATGTGGCTCATTTGACGGAAAGAATGTAGTACACTCAATAATAGGGTTTCTGAGACCTTCTCGGAGTAACAGTTCAGTATGGTCTTTTGCAAAGCCATTTCCCGATTTCCAGGCCTCAGAAGCACAACTTTTGTGGCATGTTCCGTGTAATCTTCTTTTCTAGTTCAATTTTTTTTTCAAATAGCTCTGAGCGACTTTTTGTATTTTTATTTTTTTTCCAGGTGGATTTCCTGCCACCACCATACTTCAACAACGTTAAGTGTGTGTGCTGTGCTCCAAAGAGGCCATTCCCTCCTCCACCACCACCTCCACCACCACCAGTCTATCAACCACCAATCTATCAACCACCGGTAGCTACACCTCCACCTTATGGACAACCAGCAACTTCTCCACCAGCATCAGCACCCTATGGACAACCAGCAGCTTCTCAGCCTCAAGACTACACAGCTCCACCTCCAGTTCAAGCACCACCTGTTGTGGAATATCCGGAACCAGTGGCGGCACAACCTCAACCTGAATATCAACCACCACCACCACCACCGCCGCCACCTCCTCCTCCACCACCACCACCGGCTCAGAATCCCGTTCCAACACCATATTGAAAATGTCGGTTCATTAATGTGAATAGATGTCTATAAGTTAATAGCGAATAAATATATGAAATTCTCATCGGTTTGGATATAGGATAGAATAGAGGCTTTACTGGGAACGACAACAAAACTGTATTTACATATACAAAAGCTGAACTTTCAAAAATTTCTAGGGATAGATAAGCTGAAAACCGGCTTTGCAAACCATTACAACAGTAGAAAAAAGTGAGAATTATCAAACTGTGGGCAGCGCTACCTATCTGTACAAAGCAACTTCAATGCACAATGAAAGTCGACAATGGAATTGTCAGGGGCACTGTCTTTTCCGAGGGGGTTGATCAAACAAGCGGACAGCAAGGGTTCAAGGAGCCTATTCAATGGCTGAGGCAGTTTCATCAGGGAGAACCCTCTTTATACCGAAGAAAGAGGGGACCGGCATTTGTCAAAAGCGCTGTACGTAAGGAAGTTCGACAGAGTGGGGCTAAGAAAGTCTTCGCATCACTTATCTGAGGCTCCTTGATTGTTTCAGAGCTAATAAAGAGAAATAAAATCATTTGGAAAACACTNCTAGCCGACATTCTTGTGATTTGCTCTCACGTCTGCTTCCGGAAGCTTACAAAGCGCACTGTATCGCTTGAAGAAGAGCTTTTGCCACCGTTATGGGTCCCGTTATAGTCAGAAAATCTGTGATCACTCGCTCTGCGAAATAACCCTTGGAACATCTCATGTAGGGTGAGCGATTGCCCAGAATGGATTCGACGAGTCAACTACCTAACGCAGCTACGCCACCATAAATGTTCTGCGACAAGACAACTGCCTAAGAACTGTCTCTCGCTGCGTGGACCGCAACTGGGCGGAATCCGAATGAGTCATTTCAAATGAATCAGTCGAGCTCCTTTTCAATCCCCCAATTTGCTCAGCTCTCACCCTCCTGCGATTCTCTCGGAGGGTTCGATGACAGCGGCATGCCGTACAATCCTTCGGAACAGGGGCACTAAAGTTACATTTACTACTGTAGTCGGCATAGTTTCCTATTCATACTGTATTTGGGGGTACACATGTTTCAAATCAGCTAGATGATTGGATGATAGGTTTTATTTGATGGCAATTGAACTGTCTTTTTCACCATATAAGTTTTTTATCACAGCGATAACACTGTAATGGGATCATCGCCCTCTTAGTAGGTAATTTGATTACGTCGCATGCATTTCTTTACTTTAGCCCTAATTGAATTGACCAGTTGCGTATTATTATGCATCAATTCATGCTTTTTCTCTTTTTTACATTGATGTACCTCAAAACTTCGGAATAAAGGAGATGGAATCAATCGTGAATACATCAGGCTAAGCACAGCCTGCTCTCCCTTTTTTTATTAGTTCTAGTGGATTCTTCTTTCTCTCTTCTTATCACTCCCCGGTTTCCTCACTTTTAACGTGTTCCCATGAATCTCTGAGAAAATCGGATTTATAGGCTCGAAAGGAGGCCGATTTTTGCCAGAGCAACTCAAAATTATTGGATCATAACTCTAAGGGACGATGTAGACTCATTTCCTCCCGAAAGCCAGCCATAACATTCATGGTAGTGATGTCAGTGATGGTATGGGATGGTAATCAAACCTCAAGGGCGAAAGCGTTATCAGCGACTATCGATAATCACCATTGAGGTTGTTTTTCATGAGCACCATAAACGTGTCCCTACGCAATAGTCTTCCATTAGCCTTCGACACGGGTTCAGCTTGTTACGTGTCACTTGGTTTGAAGTAGAGGCAACTATTTGATATTTAGTATTTATTATGTTATATCTATTTTTGTTTTATTTTATTTTATTTATTATTTTTTATATTTTTTATTACTTATTTTTTTGTTATTTTTTGTATTTTTACTTGTAGTATAACATTTATTTATTTTTTTGATGCCCATGCAGAATTCGAAATCTGTTTCCTTCCCTCATCCTAATAGAAGCTCGACCTGGGTGGGCGAAGCAATGGTTCCTACATAGTGGCATGCGTAATTGTGGAGAAATCAGCACTCGTACTTACATATATTCTTTTCAAGCTACTATCCCGAAAAGATCTGGACTTCATGATTCCTGGAAAAGAAATTGTCACAAGTAGGGGTTCCTACTCTAAATTTTGAAGAAGTTGCATCCTTTTGAACGATCTCAGTCAATCCTAGCTGATGATCATGTGGTCAGTAGTCTCGCAGCAAGTAATCAACCCTTACTTCATTCACTCTAGAAGCAGTCAATCATAGGTGTGTGCTCAGTGCAGATAGTTACCACGAATGCAACGAATCCTTGAGCAGCTGAGACTGACTTAGGCCTCTCGCTTACAGTGACCATATTCATCTACTCTCATGAGTAAGTAGCCCCTGTTCACGAGAACGGCTACGAGTCCCTGAGGCCAGAAGAAAAGCAATTCGTCCTAAAACCCAAAGTGCAGATCCTATCACGAAACGTTGATCTGCAATAACAGGCATCCAGATACGTCATGCCGTACTCTTCAGGTAGGAGAGTTTTAGAAAGAAAATCCTCAATAGCCACGCACTGTTGCTCTGTGGCTTATCTATACGCTCGAGGAAGGCTTACAAAGAACTGTCGGATCATATCCGATCACTTTTCGGGTACCTTTTTTGTCAAACGATCCCTCCCTATCTCTACTTCCTGTATGGGGATCTATACCGTCCATAACCTCAAAGAGACTCTCTTCATCTACAAGCACCCCACCTGCCACAAAAATAACCATCCTGTACTTGTTATTCTGATCTACCTTCTATCTACTCGATTCCATGAACCAAAGGAAAGATCAGTCATTGTGCACATACTTGTTTTTTTCGAGCAAACACTTCGATTCCATTTGATTTTCGACTCTATCATTTTCCTCGTCATAATAGCTCCTATTCAACTCGAAACTGGCCCTAAACCTCTCCAGCTATTTTATGTCAATATTGCCCCTCTGTATATTCTGTATGTATTACTTTACTGGCTCTTGCGCGTTCATTCTTTATATCAATCCTCTGCTATTTGCCTGTCATGTCTGAGTGTTTGAATTAACCCCGTCATCGTTACAGTTAGCCAATAAACCCTTTGATCCCCACTTACCAGTTCCACCCTATCCCACATATCTTTCTTCATTGTATATAGAACAGTCATTTGGGGTGTCAGCCTCTCGAGCGGCTTGTCACTCTGTCAATTTACCAGAAGGTAGGTTAGCTTGATCTTAGGGGTAGCACCTATCATCGTGGATCATATGATGTCTCATAGGTGTCTTCTTTGCCACTGTAACCCCTGGAAATCGATAGTGATTTGATTTCGATATCGATTTTTAGAGCGATCGAATAAGTAATCGGCACTTAGTTCACTTCTGCAGTAGAGCAATTATAATACATGAATTAGTAAGAGGTACTGGTAATGAGGTGAAGACTCAGGACTGGGTTATCAGTGAGTGGATGCTGAAGGGACGCACTTCTACACAATGATATCAGTCGATACCAGTCATAACAGAAGCAGTCCACCATTCATTCCAAATTGCCAGCGTTAATTTGGAGTTTATTTACTTAGTCCTCCTAGGATTATACGCATAGGGAGCTTAGCCAGATTTACTCGATCTTGGGTGATGGTGTGTCTGACGGCAGTTATTCCACGTCTAGGGACTCTAGAAGGTTAGGCGTACTCTCTTCAGTCGGTAGGACCTTGGCCTCTGCATTCTTTCAAAGTTTCAAGAAAAAAACTTCAAAAGGCTCCACCCAAAGTTCAATATTTGTCGTATCCAGTTGGCAGTTCACTTCGGCACACACCTCGCTTACCAACTCGGCTGTCTGTCTGACTTTTCAATTAAATTTTGCTGGCAATAACACTCCTTTCAAGCTGGCAAGCAGATGAACGCATGTTTTCGACGTTGTTTACTTCGAGGTCTGTTTTGAGCCATACCATATTCGCCTGGCTAGTTATTCTCAATGGGTGCTTGTGTCTTATTGGCATATCTGCAGCTCGTTGTTCACTTACTCAGCAATTTTTAATGAAGCCAACATTCTGCATTTCCAATGTTGTGTACCTTACTGCGAGAAGAAAAAAACAAGTAAACAAATGACTTGTAAGCAAGACAACTCAAAATGTTGATGAGACCCTCGATGGCAATAGACGTAATTCAATCAATATGCATTATTTGTACTAGGAGGAGTAGAACTAATGTCTTTATTAGAACTGTAAAGACAAAAACATGTGCTATAACAATGCCACTACTGATGTGTGTAAAGTGTTTGGCATTAATCAAGTCTATCGAAAAGCACTTTGCAAAACTCGTCCACTCAACATCATAGACGAAGTCAAGTATTTAGGCCGTATTTAGGCAGTAGACAGGCAATTACGAAGAATTCCACGTGTGCATCACTATTTCCTGTTTTNTTTTATTCTAATACTACATTGTATTATTTATTATTTTTTTGATGAATTTTTATTAACGCACTATCTCAACAACGGACACGGGTTCGTATTCTGGATCTATATCCGCCTAGGTCATACAAGCCTTCCATGCTTCGGGGCCGGTTGATTGGTACCACACTCCTCCTAGGAGGATAAAAGCCCCCACAAAGGCTTGCTCATCGGTTGTCCACCGCAAGTCATTGTATAGGCCACATACGCATTCAATTCGCCACTGCGATTCTGAATGGAGGTCAAATGCATGGGCGCATCCCTTAGATCGATTTACGCCCTAAGACTTTATCCTTGAATGGTTATTATTTTGTGACAGGTATTGATCCTTAGGAGAATGAGTTGTGGGCCTGGTTTTTACCCAAAAAATTGGTGATATCTTTTACATGTTTACTGTCTTGTACTTACTAAACTTTTTTCCGAGATTTTCATTCATCCTACAAAATTAGCGAAATATCGCAGGATCAATTATTTATTTGTTCTTTGACAGATAAGAGTTTGTTAACATCGAATCAGCATGAAGGTTACAAAGCCTCCTTCAAACGTAATGTAAGTTCGGCTGAAAAATCTTTTCATTACGCTCATTGATTTAGTATTGATTATATGAAGACCATATTGATTATTTCGGATGGCTCCATTTGCTTGTAGAAATTGGAGCGAGGTGGTGCAGTGGCAAGTAGCCCTACTTCTACACGCGCATAATCCACAGGTCAAATCTCAAGTTGGAAATTAGGCCAGGTCATCTATGCCTTCCATCCACTTTAAGATGAAAAGAAAACGCTGCTCATCTTTCAGCTGTTGTTTTGTCACCTTGCGATGAGAAATTCATCGCAGAATTGCTGAATTACTGGCAAAACCCTGTTCTCTAGAGGAGCTCGAACTCGTGTGTACTGGTGATCATTGCTATACGCCAGAGTGCTCTAGAACTATGGCTGAAAAGCTTCCAGAAAGCTCAAGAAGGGGAAAAGTGTGGAACCGATAAAGACGAAGGGTCCAGTGAATGCAAAGGATGAGAGCACGATGCCGTCTTATACTTCCTGCCTTGCAATACAAGATCGTGAACTGCATGCGGTCTGAGCGCCTCGTTGATTCACCCTTACCTACTGGTGATCAAAAATCCCATAGTTGGAGCTCATTGGCCGGACTGAGCGAATGTGTTGTAAGGTGAAGTTAGCATTGTTATGGTTTTCACAAAAACATCGATGATATTAAGGCCAAGTGTCAGCTTTGATTAGATTCGTAAAGATCGACTTCGATTCCTCATAATTTCACTTCTTTTTGGGGATTCTTTTGAGCAAAGCGTGTGTCTTCATCCGTTATTTATTTATTTGTTCTTAGGAATTTTTAATTTTTTAGAATTTTCTATTCCCAAAAAAAAATCAACTTTTTTTTTTGTAGTTCCAGCACTTATCCTTTTAGATCACATGTATCTCGCACTGCATGTAGGGCGTAGGTGGTGCATTGCCAAGCGGCGAATCATCACACGTAGGGTTTTGGAATCGAGTTCAGGAAGCTGCCCGTACCAGCTGCCATAAAAGCGCTTTCCATTCTTTCGGGGTCAGTTTATGTTTACCAGACTCGTGTGGGAGGATTAAGACACCGAATTGAACTTTGGCTGGCCACCACAAGTCACTCTATAGGTCTCAACGCCTCTACGATTCAGTATGAAGCTGGAGTGCTGGGCGTATCCCAGATTGTTCAAAGACAAACCTCTTTTTTGTTTTCGTATAACTATGATGCAAAAATTTCTCAAACTGAATGTATAATATTAATTCCGTAATACTATTTAAATGTGTTGAGAACTTGCTGTAAGTCGTGGACATATAAAAACGCTCTTCGAAAGCATAGGAGCCTGGATGAGCGGCCAGAAATTTTTAGAAATTCCCAAGAAAAATTGTAAAAAATTGGGATTTCTACAACAATTAATTTAATGGATTTTTTGGTTTATTTGGTTCTTATCTAAGACTCAGAGTCTCAAAAAGGCATACATTGGGCGTTGAATTCGATGTTTTTACAGTGTACGGGTGTCACAGCCTACTAAAGAGTTGTGAAAAACTGGCGCCATGCGCGATCATTATCTCATTGACGACGTTTCCGTATAAACAAATGGCTAATACACAACAAACTGAACGCTCTGTTCCTTCTTATTATACAGGTCATCGTGATATGTCATTTAAATAACGCCTTTTTATCTTATTTCTATTTGTTTTTCTGTTTACTCTAATTCTGACCCTGTTTATTGAATGTCTTTCCTTATATTAACAATCCGACGTTGTTTATTGATGCGAGTGAGGCGGTGTAGTAAGTGCAGGCGCCGCCGCCGCACTCATGGTTTATGGATCGAATCCCCAACAGTTGACCATAACATCAGCACTCCAACAATAATAAAACATTTGGCATGAATCCAAATTCTTACCGTAGTCATTATAATGCTTCTTACTGGAGTAGTTAAAAGTAATTGTGAGTCAAGGTAGACAAATGGACCTCCTAGTTAACCTCGATTACATGGATATTATCTTAATACGCCATATTTTTGTGATCACGTTTGATAAATAAATAAATAGACAAACAACTAATAATAGCCTAAGCTTTGTTGGTCAAACGCTAGAGAATTGCTTGGAATCAGGAAAATTGTCGTGCTCAGGAAAAGGAGGAGGAGCTCTACTATTCTGTAACCTCCCACTGAAGTAGTCTTCGAAAGCGTTCTTTAGGCTTACTCCAGATTGTGTTCACAATATCGCGTAGTGGAAATGATGGCAAACAATATTGATCAATCTGGAATCATTGATCAATAATACCGACCAGTTGGAAGTCACCCTC
Organism: Haemonchus placei; assembly: GCA_900617895.1. NCBI lineage: Eukaryota > Metazoa > Nematoda > Chromadorea > Rhabditida > Trichostrongylidae > Haemonchus > Haemonchus placei. The sequence continues at coordinate 92,011 of UZAF01016241.1, read as the reverse complement.
GAAGGAACCTTATTTGACCACCACTGGACTGCTTGGACCGCTTTCTCGCGTATAGAGCGCAGGCGAGCAGGAAATGGGCGTGGCTTTCTTCCGCTCTCTGTCTATTGTCGCTTGATGTAACGTAGGTTCCTTTTCCAGTTGTTCTGGGCTGCCGGAGAATTTCATCACCATTATTGCTTTTCAATTAGGCCGAAACTTTAGTGGAATCTCCTTCTCGTCGCATCTATCTATGACGTCTAAGCCTACTCCTGGCAACTTAGATTATTTTGGAAACTTTCAGTACTTAGCGGGGGATCTAGTTCCTTGTACAGTCTCATTATTTCTTTTAATAATTACTTTGCTTGAAAAAATTTTCAATTTCCATTTAACATGACGACAACAGGATTTTTTGGTCACACACAGACCGATAGAACTGGTCTATGCGAACAACACAGTGATTTATAGACCGCAGTTCATTTGACCCCCATTCTTTAACAATAGTAACAACAATGTAATAAAGCAAGTTAGCCAGTCAGCGAGTAATTCTCGGCGAGACTCAAAATCTGTAGAAGTTGTAAATGTACTTGATGCCACCATAAATTTGTTGTTGTTGTGTTGTTGTTGTCGTCGGTTTTAGTGTCGCTGTTGTTGTTTACAGCAACCTACACCCGAATAATTTAGCCGATTTTTGACCTGAATGAGTTAACTAGAAGGTCAGAATCGATCAGAATCAATGGCATCTTGCCAAAGACAATTTTTATCTCCGTCATTCCTCTTTCATTGGGTGATCCACTACTTTCAGGCCTTCCTACAACTATCACAGTAATTTCCTGATTTTCTATTTAGCTTAACCGCCTTCTTTGAACCTTCTGTAAACATCTTAAAAGCTGGTAAAAAACCTCTTCTTTTTTTTGTTTTTACGCTAATTGCGGTGCCATTTATTGATGCTTATTGATTTTATCGATTGATTATTACTATTCATGTGGCTATAATTCTTCTCATTTGAAACTATAATCCTATTTCTGTCGATATTTTTCCTTCGAGAATCCTATACTAAGTGAGGAATAAAGGTGCCTAAATCAGTGAACCCCTGTGAATGCGCCATGCCATCGGCTTCAAACAGAGATGTGAACTGCTTGTATACGGTTTTGATCCATGCAATAGTCTGAAAGGATCAATAAGCGTAACTCGATGTTTTTTATAGATATAAGTTATTTTTGCATCTTGTAGCTTCATAGCAAAAATGAAGGGCCTGGTTATACTGGATAGATCGAACTTTCAAAGCGCTAGGTTGCTTTTCTGGCCACGGCTCTACCTTGTTCGAAATTTCTTTGCCTGTGAAGGATTCCAAGCACAGTCTTCTTTGCTGTTTCTTCGCCTTTCGCCTTTTTTCGTTTATTTTTCGCTTGTGATTTATGCACAGAAGTGTTGATCCCTTTTTTGACCTTTTTTTGAAACATCACGGATCCAGTTTTTGTAGAAAATTAAGAGGAGATTCACTAGATATTGAGGCCATGTCTACGAAAGCCTGTTGGCGATTATCTGAAACTTTCAAAGAACCAGTTCATCTTCAGGTGGCTAGAGTCCAACCAGCTCAAATGACAAATTGACCTTGCAGAAGGAAAAGGCAAACTGACATTTTGTAAGCATGAAAATCGAAAAGTGTGTATAGGACTTTCTTTTGAAAGGAAAAATGAATGGGGGCTGGAAGAAAAAATGTGGAATCTGGTCATGGGTTCTTATGCGATTGTGACATTTCGAGTCTTCCACGCATGGTAGTTGTTGATTGTGAGCAATGAATGTCTCGAAACCCTCGCTATCTTTACTTGATACTAACTTGTCTTACTTTTTTTCTGACCGACTGTTAATACGCCTAAACTTTTACCAGTTCTACGCTCTCCTTATGACACGCTCACATGGGATTTGCCCATTTCTGTCATGAGTGATCGTTCCCAGACAAAAAAAAATTCGCTTAAGATTCACTTAAGCGCTTGGGGAACGCCCCTGGTCGTCCGTTACTTGGCAACGTGGTCTTTGCGTTCTTCTCGATAACTTGTTGTTATTTTTGGTTTGATCTATCCTATTTACTTGATTTCTCTTACTGAAACGTTAGCCATCAATGATGAACAGCACCTCTTGTTAGGCCACCTTGGTCCACCTCGATTAGTTATGATTTGGCGCAGTCACTAAGAATAAGAGGACAAAGTCTCGGGGCGTTAATCAATCTCGTCTGAGGGATGCGCCCATGCATTCAACTTCCATTCAGAATCGTAGTGGCGTATTGAATGCGTATAAGGCCTGCACAATGTAGATGTCCCAGACGAATCTGGTGCCAATTAACTGACCCCAGAGGAAGAGAAGGCTTGATTGGCTTAGGCGGATATCCATCCGCGATTCGAACCCGTGACTATGCGTTTGTGGAGAGCGCCACTTGCCGCTGCACCACTTCCGCCTTCCGCGCGACTGCTAGCGCACACATAAATAAATACGCCAATTCCCGTAGTTGAGTTGAACTATGTCTACCTCTACCACGACTTGAAGGGATAGTTCACGGTAATTTTGGAGTATCTTTTAATTTTAGACGAATGTTGAGAGGGACAGTTCAGAATAGTGCAAAAGTAGGAAAGAGAACGCGGTTGCCGATACATTTAGAGAAATACAATTCTCTAAAAAAAAGTAGCAATATCAGGAATGTGGACGAGAATGTGACAGCGTTGCATGGGGGAGGTATTTGGACGAGCTATCCGAACGTAAGCGCCATTGCAAAGAGCTGGCTACAAAAAGCTGCCTAGCTGCAACAATTGGGTACCGGTGCAAATGGTGCAGCCTCTACAGGTTTTACACCCAAAAAGAACTCAACCGCTTGGGAGTGTGCGCCAACTTAGCCGGCTTTGAGGAACCTTTTTCCACCCTTTCTAGGCCATTTTCGATCTGACAACGTCCCCTAAGCTATCTCCGTGGGTCACAGGTTCATCTCAGAAAAACCCCTAAAACCATTTTTGTTAAAACCTGCGCCTTTGAGGATGAGCTTCAGAGATCTCAATTTCTTGGACGTGTTATGCACACATTTCGGAACTGCTTTACCCTCCATGTGATACCTTACTAATACTTACAGGATTTCTCAGAGAGCAATAACAACTCACTGTTTGGTAACATCTACACGTCTCACTAGGGTATATAACTTGACTTGGGGCACATTTTGGAAGCAATTCCTCGTATCAATCGGGAAAATGGTCAGTACCAGACAATCCCGCCCATATTACCAACTCTAAGGTGTGTTTTGGGAAATGTGCGAATTATTGAGCTTGTTTAAGTGGTGCGCCTGCCTTACAATGCTTATTGCTTCATTCTTCGTAGGCGATGGATGAATTGCAGGGTTATTACCCCCACCATTTCCTTTCTCATAGACATGTTTTGCACCAATTAGCTAGTTTTCGAAAGCTTGCGCAATGGGGGGGACACACTCCCTCAGTCACCCTTGCCACCTTTCCACGCGAGTCATCATTATGCTACCTCCGCCACCTCTGTGTCCTCCGCTCTACCTGTCATCATTCACTGCCACTACGCCATTTTCGCTATGCATAGCCAATTTTACCTCCATTAACGGCCGTTTTTATTATGCATACTGGTTCTAATGGTGTCAACTGCTCAATCGGTCCACTTAAGTAATTGTATTGGCCGTGTTTATTGAAGAAAATCGAATTGGCACCACCTCAAAAAGCCTTCAGCAAGTTATAGCCACAACACAGTCCGTCATATACCCACGTTACTCCTTTCGCTTCATTTCTGTAGATATTAGAGGCGAAATTCCAGCAACCGTTACGCCCCTGGATTGCGCCAGGCATTCATCACTCTATCTAAATCGTAATAGCATGGAAAGAGCCTCGCTGGTTTTGCTGTTAAGAAGAAACCTCTTTGGCTGATTGGGAATTTACCATATAACCATTTAGAAGGTAATAGCGATTCACTAGGCAGATGGCCTGTTTGTCTACGCTAGCAAAGTCGACCCCATAAAGCTACGCCTAATTTGAGTTTCGCATTCAGAACCATGGGAGCAGAGCCCACAGAGAAACAATGGGTAGTAAGTGAATGAGAATTTCACTCTTCAACAGCGTATAATCTCCCAGAGTCAATCCCCGTTCACTCTTTATTCACATTCTCCTCTTCATGGAAATTTTGATGTGTCTGGTTATTTATGAAAACAAAAATTGCCTTATTCCGACTGTGGAAGGGTAGAGTACTGCACCCGTTTAGATCGGTCTATTGGATTGGGTTTCCTGGTGAACTGATCGATTTGACAAGGTTTCTTCTTGCTTCCGTATCGAAAGGGCTTAGTAATATCTAGAAAAGGGTAACGTCAAGAAGGGCTAACATCCCGGCAGGCTCAGCACTCGTAGTTCTTCTAGCTCTTCCNTTATTCACATTCTCCTCTTCATGGAAATTTTGATGTGTCTGGTTATTTATGAAAACAAAAATTGCCTTTTTCCGACTGTGGAAGGGTAGCGTACTGCCCACAGCTGAATAGATCGGTCTGCTGGATTGGGTTTCCTGGTAAATTGATCGATTTGACAAGGTTTCTTCTTGCTTCCGTATCGAAAGGGCTTAGTACCATCTAGAAAAGGATAACGTCAAGAAAGGCTGACACGCCGGCAAGCTCAGCACTCGTAGCTCTTACAGCTCTTCCTCGTAATCTCTGTCCATCATTGAGCTGTGCAAAGTAAATAACAACAGGGATAACTTCCATGTACAAAGGCGGGCGTTGATCAATCCTGTTTGGGAAGTGCTAACGCATATCACGCGCTGATAAGCCCAAACACGCAAAATCTTATGATCACTGGATCTAGCAGTCAGCTCATAGAGTGACTTGAAATGGCAATGATACGGCTCACTACTGCCCTCCCCTTTGGCAAGTCTCCTTTCGGTCCTCCAAGTGAAAAAGGATGGAAGAATTCAGAATGGTGCATGATCGACTCTTGGTTAATCTTGACGTGGTGAAAGTAATACTCAAACTGGCAGAGGTTCGATCCTTCATTGAATCGCACGATCCATGTGATAGCACCATGCTTCTTTTCCGCCTAGATCCTCTCACATGGGTAACGACGGAATCGGAAACAGGCGTTCCTTTTCAGAGGTATGCAAATCCGAGATGGGATTAGAATGGACCGTGAGTGTCAGTTGGATGACCCAGTTAACAGCAAGTTTCCTACTTTTTAAGAGGTTACTAACGTAATCGTGAAAGTGGCAATTGAACGGGAATCAAAAGGAATATCGTTAGAGCCACTTCCGCTCAACAAGCTCTCGCGATGGAACGGATGACCAATTCGTTCCACTGCCAAGAACGCTTCTTCCTAGGCATCAAAAATGACTGATTTATGTGATATCTGTTAAAGCTGATCACATAAACATACTGTGTCTTACTGGTTTATCGCTACGAGCTTTGCTTGGCCAAAACCGGCCTTTTTATGATGATGTTGATCGCTGTCAGTATGGTCAGATGTCCACGATCGTATCACGTCCATACCTCGACATCTTGCTGCTGATCGACTTTCCTTGTTTGATTATCGTCACCAGCCACGCAATCCATGAAAAAACGATAGCCCTATTATCCGATTCGTATACGGATCCTTCGAAAGGAACAAAAAGTACGCTTCAAATCGTCTCGTCCTTCAGTCGCTGCTAAAACGATGGTTTTCGTGATAATTCGGTCCGACAAGTTGCAGTTTGCAGCTTTCGTGAGATTCAAAGACCCTACCTTTTCACGTTTTGTCGTTTTTCTCTTTAAACTCTTTTTTTTGGTCAAAACCCCTGACGATATAACATGTTCCCTGAGCTTATGCAAATCTTTTATCATAGAAAGAATTTATATTGTTGAATGGGGCAAGTCAACGCTAGGAGGGGCCGCTATCTCGTCTGTGGTCCGGGGATCAAACCACAGGTTCAACAAAGAACAAGTAGGGCCATCCATACTTCTTCCACTTAGAAGTTAACGAGGTCCTACTGCAACAGATTGACCCTAGTTCATTCCCTCAAGCTCAAGGCCTCCAAGGGTCTGCGTGAGTCCGATCCCTTGACCTAAGAGGTTGGGTAGTAAGTCCATGGAGCTCTTTGCAATTACTTTATCGAGGGTAATTATCAGTAATATTAATAATTTGATTATTATGTGTTCGCCGTCGATGTTTACGACCTTTTCCCAACTTTTGGCCAATTTGTCGATGCCGTTCCGCTAAAAATCGCTCGATCTGGTATCGAGGAGGTTGTTGAGCCAGTTTTCAAGGTCCTCGTCATTGTCAAAGTTAGCGTCCCTCATATGTTGCGACAGGGAGCGGAAAAGATGGTAGTCCGTCGGTTCAAGGTCAGAAGAATAGGTCGAACGCTGAAGGACCTCCTTCACGAGCTCCTGAAGTCCGGCTCCGACGATTTGTGCAGCCTTGTTGTTTAGAAGTATGGTTTAACGATGGGTCACATAGCTTCTGTCACGCGGTGTACCTGGTCCATATGGAGCTTTTTACTGTCGTGACCCTCCTTTCCAGCATGTCCCTGCATATATGCCCCTGCGACTTTCTCCGTTGAATTTAAAAGGTCTTCTGTTGCGAAGGAGCCGTTGATGTCAAAATCGTCATTTTTCAAATTAGCAAATGATTTTCGTGCTGTGGACTCTCCTGTGGCCCCTTCTCCGTATACCTTTTGAATCCCGGGCTCTCGGGCTGCTTCAAGTGTATTTGGTCTTGGTGGAAAGCGAGAAAAAAGACATTCAAAATGTTAATTTTCATTCCCTAGATATTCCATCTCTAAGCCTAGAAAGTAGTTAAAAATCAAAAAAAGAAATTGACACATTTCTGTCAAGCAGGAAGAGCTCTATCGAATAAAGGCTGTGCATTTTTAAACAGCAAAATTCGTTGTAAAATAAGGAAATCTAAAAGTCTACAAACTTATCCCTCAACCTAATACTTTGCTATGCAGTGAAGGTAACGCAGTCCACCCCTAAAAGCCAACCTAGCTCCATACAATGTCTTCAAAACTTGTCACTCGGGCTTATTCTAAACTGGAAGGGGAGAAATGCAAATTTCTACGACAAGTAACACCCAATATCGGTCCACATGCCGTGCATAGAGAGCCCGAAGAGCAATGGTGAGCCTGATTTTTTCCAGATGATCTTACTCCAATGACAGGGTTAGAAGTCTTTTGTCACTGTCACCCATTTCTTGATTTTTTTTTCAGGTTTTCTTTAAGGAGGAAGTATGAGACCTGCTGAAAAAGCTTTTGACTGTCTTTGTAGAAGTATTTAATTCAATTGAACTGTTAACCCGATTCTGCCCAATAGGACTCGCTAAGTGTTGCCGTTTGTTTGTTTATTTATTTACTTGTTTTTATATGTGTATGACCCGAAGTTCATAATTCCTTACGGCATTGGTGTACCTTTCATCAACACCTTCACCTTCGAAGAAAATTATTTCAATGAGGCGAAGGCTATGATGTAACTAGCCGGGAGACGGAATGTAATGGTAACCGATGATAATCGAGGGTAGCCTCTGTTTTTCAGTGGAGAATTTCCGAAATCTTGTTCCAGTTCGTAAATTTCTCACAGAATCTGATTGGGAAAGCTACTATCCTTACAAAAAATTGCTGTAGGAAGGAATTCCATTAAGATTGGTGATTAAGGCTCATATACAACAACATGTGACCTATGTTTGGACTGTTGGCTCATTCAAGACAAAATATTAAAATTTCATGTCCTTCCGATTCAGATCTTCTTCTCCCGTTCGAGAAAGTTGTACCCTGCTTATTGATGACTTTTTCGTTGGAATAGGAACTCCCATTTCGCGATGTCCATCCGTTTTGTATTGTCAGCTGCGGCAAAGTTTCTTCATTTTTGATAAAACCTTCGTCCGTTTGCTGAATGGGCCTTCCTTCCGAGCAGGGCTCCTCTTCCTCTCTCTGCTGGTTGTTGGTAGGGCGTGCTGAGAGGCCGAAGGGAGCAGAAGGGACTGAGTCCGTTGTGCCCTTTTTTCCAATGTGACGTACTTTCACGTTTCTACTGCAGGACATTATTGATACATTGGGTATTGTGAATTATTCATGGATAACATGGAAAAGACATACATCTATCAACTAGTAGCGTATTCGAGGGCTAATTTATGCATGTTATCCAAGAATAGTTCCGTGAAAAACATGTCGCCAGCCCAACAGTTGAAAGAAAACGAGGCCAATTCTTAGAATCAACGATATTCTACTGATCTCACCAGCAAATCCGTGATTCTAGCTGACTTCTTCTTCGCCTTGCCAGTTCCAACCTTTACTTTGTCAATCCCTATTTTTAGAGCGTCCATATCTCAATACCGTGTCTGACCAAAGAGACCGTGATCCCAGCTTTTCTATAAAATCTGCTTGTTTTTTTTAAGTTCGACAAAACTTCACAATGTATTTATATTTCATACAGCTCTCACACCCTCTTGAGGATGTTCAGTGACTATTGCATTGAAATTTCAAAGTATCATATATGATAGTCAAGGAATCCCCACTCTCAATGGGAGTCTCATATTTTGATACATTTTTTTGGATTTAACTTTGTAACCCATGATTTTCCCCTTTGTCGGGGAATTTTGGCAGGGAATTCAAAGATATGAGGAAGTTTTGTCGTTTGTCAAAAATCCTAACTATGTAGGACTTACATACTGTCAAAGTTTTTACGAGATCGCTCTGAACCTGGTTCTGGTTTCAGGTTCGGTTTCCTTGAACTCTGTTAGTAACTAGTTCCTGTGACTGGCCTGTCCCGACGTTCTGGGATAAAATAATACGAAAACAAAGAATTGCCATTCAGATCTGCGAAAATATTTACATCTTTGTTCGAAGCGACCGAATAAACCATCCCTCATAATAGCCTTCCGCTCGGGACAAATACGATAGAGTGTTACTAAGTCTCACAAGATTGGCAAGTATAGACAAAACTTCGGCCTCGGACGGGGCTCGAACACGTGGTTGTGCTATTTGGGCGCCTTGCACTTTATCCTTTGCACCACCGGAATCCCGCTTGTCCTCGCCTTCTTAATGGCGGGAGGGGGTGACACAGCCGCAAGCGATCACAGGTTAGAACCCCGGATCGATATCCGCCTGGGCCAACCAAGCCTTCCATCGGTCTGGGAGGATAGAATCACTGACTTGTACAACTGTAAGCCATTGTATAGGCCACATAGGCATCAATACGCTACTATGATTCTAATGGAAGCCGAATGCGTGGTCGCATCCCTCAGATGGGATTGATTAATGCTCCAGGATTTTATCCTTTTTATACGTATCACCCTGGCCAACGGATAGCCTTGGGTTCATATTTCAAGACTGATTAATATGGGTGGCATGCATATGTCAGTAGGTCTGGTTTTAACAATGGAAACATAAAAACGAACTCACCATCAACAGGACGACGAGCTCCGCTTGTATGACTGATTATCGCGTGAGATCACCGTTGCGCTTTTCACCATTGGGTTTCTACCGGAACCTGATCTTTCTAGAAGTTTCTCAACAGTCTCAAAAACTATTGGTCCTGATTGATACTTGTTATTGCAACTGTGAATCAACTGTTTAGATACACAGTAGCACATTTTCCAAACAATTCCATGGTTTCGATGCGATCACAGGATTGATTCCGACGGGGTGATCATATTACAAAGGCTACATATTCCTAGCGATTAGTTATCAGAGTCATTTGCTACTCGGCAAACTAACAATATTATAGATGGCTCTCACGACACGGTTTCACTTAGTCCGAGTCCTTTTTTCTTTTTAAAAATACAACCGGAATTAGTTGGTCGACTTAACTTTTCCCCCTTGACTATAGATTCTATAAGATTTTATTTTACAACTACTTTTTACAACTGCTGCGTTTAACATTCCTGGCAGTAGGAATACTTTTTCTTGATAAGAACCTCTAATGGCTTAATGGACGACCTGATTGAATCGTTTTCGCCATCTATTATTGGGTTCCAGGGCACCAGTATTAGGTAGCATCAAGTGTGTCTTTAGGTCAGGATGCTGTCCTACGAGAGCTGTCGCGTTAGAGGAACGCTAAAGTTGCTTAAGAGCTGCCATCTGTGACGCCCTCGTGTTCAAATAGTTCATGCAGCGGTTGTTATTGGAACAAAAAAACCTGAATGATCATTGTTGAGTCTTGAGGATAGATCCCTCTTTGTTTGGTTGAACTCAGAAATTTTTCTTATTTTCTTCTCATGAGCTATTCGAAGGGCGGAGGTGGTATAGTGACAAGTGGCGCACTATCACACAGGCATGGTCTCGGGTTCAAATCCCAGGTCGGTATGCGCCTAAGCCAACCAAGCTTTCCATGTGAGTCAAATGCGTGGTGCATTCCTCTTCAAGAAGGCCTATGTTGGAGAAACCCTGGCTTGTTCTTTGAATTACACAAAGTTCAGAGATGGAATTCCAAAAGTTCTTCAACTTATGTTAGTCAAGTCATTGTGCTATCATGATTCATTTTGTTCTTCCGAGATTGATGAGAGGATACAATTTTCGGCATCGTCTGTGATTTTCAGGGAATGACAGTGGGTAGCGGACATCAGGGAGATGCCTCTCACACTCCGGGTCACTATCTCTTTTTATCGAGCTTTGTATACGAGCTCTAACGCTTTGGCGAGACTACTCTCTGTGGATCATATGTAAGACTACTGCAGTGTATTTACTAGTAAAACTCACTTACTACTTCTTTTGTTGCTTATCTTGCCTCATGTTTTTGGTTTTTAATCCGCATGGTTACCATAACAATCGCTTATATCAATCTCCGACACTTTCAATAGTTTTTATGGCCATCTCTCGCTAAAAACTATGAATTCCGTCGAACGTTAAGGGCATTCTTTGATTCACTCAGAACATGCTGACCATTTCAATTTATTGGTCATATCTGTCAACTTTTCTTTTCCACCACGTCTTCCATTGGTCTCGTGGAACCGGTTCGATCTCGAACAAATGCCACAACTCAAAGGATCGGCTAACGCTAGCCGTTCAAGTTCTGGCACCCGAGACGTAAATCATTATTTATTATTTGTAAAAAGTGAAACGTGAAAATCCCAGCGCCCGTCCACTTATGTGCGGACAAAGGCAAGCCGGACGGAGCTTAACACTTTTTCGAGCCCGTACCTTACGTTTCTGTCGATTACCTTTCAGAGTAGGGGAATCTTTTATTTCCGCCTTTTTTTATGTTTTTGTTTAATAGTTTTAAGAGCCCGTTCCTTATGTTTCTGTCGATTACCATTCGAAGTAGGAGGTCATCCTATTTCTGCTTTCGAGATCTGTAAGCTCCCACTCGGTTCAGGCCTAGACGACAGGCAAAGATCCAAGCTCTCAGTGAGCTTTATCCCTGATGACAATGCACAAGCGTTATTAATGGGCGTGTCGTGTCCCAGAACGTAGCATGCTAGTCGTGAGCACTGTACTGTCGCCTTCTTCTCAGGAGATGCTCACATGGCGAATTTCTAGGATGACTGGGATATAAATTTGACAATACTACTTACTGATTTTGCATTCTTGGCCGTGGCGATTCGGAGACTCTTACGAGCTCGTCGGCACTCGCAGTCGTCCACTGTCGCTCGGTGTCGCCTTCAATCGCTCATATGTGTTGATGTCGCTCGCCTCCGTTACGACTCGATCTTCCTTTCGCTATCACCCTCTTTACATTTATTTGGGTCCTTACGATTACTTTGGCAATTTTCATCGTTCCTGCGTACTTGGCCACCCATAACTATTAGAATCCTGGCAAGAGAGGTAGAAATTCAAAAAAAACTGTAATTAATTATGTAAGGAGTAATTTGATGAGATGATGCGCCAGATAAGTAGGATGCTGTGGGTGTGAAGATCGTATCGAATTGCAGAAGTAATGCCGGAATCGAGTTTTTCCGACGTATTTGAAGCGGGTGACATTGAATACAAATTAGTCGTTCAGCAGTAGCCTACTTCCGGGAACGTATTGGTTACAAACCCTTTCAGAGATTGGACACATGGATTCCAAAGGAATGTTGGTGGTACCGCATCGCTTGGTACCCCACCACTACCTTCCTTGACTTAGAATAAGTCAAGAAAAGCACGTACGAAATTTTCATTGACATACGCAGGTCTATATAAACCGCCAGTTTATACGCTGTTTTGTCCGCTCATGGCGAGCCTAGATGACTGGGGGCTATTCTGAAACCATTGCTGAAAATGAGCCATTAGGTTCGGTTTTTGGATGTGTGATTGATTCGGCTTTAGTGTGAAGGGTGTAGTCTTGCGGAATGAACCGCTAAGCATGTCAAGCATGCCTAGCGATTAGCATTCCCAAGGGAGGGCCTGCCTGTGGCTAGAGGAGAAGCCATTCCGTGGCAGTATAGTATCTTCTCATCTACAAATCGTCCGACAACCCTTTTCGTTCGCGTGTTCCCTTTCATGTCCCTCTATGGCTATGCAAAAATGTGATTCATTACAGATATGTCATGGCCACGACTGTTTGTTATTGTTGGTGGCGTTGCAGCCATGTCTCTTTGGGCTTTTACGATTTTCGACGACTATACAAATAGCCTCTCCCCAGCCGAGACATCTACAGAAATGGTTGACGTTCAATCAACAGGTGTTGTTCAATTACCTGGATAGTTATCGATTTGGTTAATAGGCATGAGAGAGGAAAGGGGGATTTTAGGTGTAAGATATACTAATTCTTATTAGGCTATTTATGAGATACAAATAATTTCGATGCATTTTGCCCCCATTACTTGTCAGTGAGGTAATTTCGAGCACGACTGCTACCTTAAGATGTTTTGAAGGCTTTCGAAGGGAACCGTCCAGACTTCACATGGGACTGATGCTGAACATGAACCCGCACTGATGCTTTCTGAACATCGTGCTTAGCCATTTCGCTACTGAACTTCTCTTCCCTCCCTCCCTCTCCCAGAGAAGCAATCGCTTCCAAAAGGTAAAGAAATGAGCCGACCGGCTGATATGAGGTGTGTGGACTGTAGATAACCTACTACTAATGGGACACTGGGAGCATAGCGCGGAGTGTTGCTAGAGTGGGGACAAACATTATATCCAAAAAGCATAGGCGTAGGTTCGAGTCTCGCATTAAGGCGATTTCATGTCATTGGATCTCAACCCCTGGAGTACTGCTGTCCATATCCACTGAGTCCGGAAAGAAACCGTTGCTGGTGAGAATTCGGGGCTTACAAGCAAGTGCTCGAGCTGTATAAAAGGACCCTTTTCACATTTTGAGCTTATTCTACCCTCTTGGTGCAATCGTATAACAAAAACCCAAGATCCTGTGGAAATCGGCATACGGGGGCTGCCCACTTTCTGATTTGAAGGTTCACGGAGGAATTTCATTTCAAGTAAACCTAAACTTTTTCGGCATAGCCACAGATCAGCGTGAAATCTGGAAATTACAGCCGGTGAAGAAGCCGTCACCAACAGAATAAGCAATCCTCTTGACGGATGCATTTTACCGAATTACGATCCATGGGACAGGGACATCATACCGGTGAGCTCAATTGAAAAATTAGTTTAGTTTTTGAGTTGTTCTATTCCGAATTCCTGTTTATATTGACGTTTTGCGATGCCTATGACGTTGCAAAGATATCAGGCTACAATGGACTGAACTCGGAAGCTCTTCAATGCTAGAAGGGCGATATTTAAACAAGACGCAATGCCTATAAATTAGAAGGGTTATGAAAAAATTAACAAGCAGAGCATAACAATGGCGAACATCAATCATATCTTTTTCTGGATACGCCATTCATTCGAATCCCATTCAAAATCGTAACAGCTTTTTGGAACGCGACCGAATTGGGATGGGAAGAAGGGCACAGCTATTATGAGCAGATGGGGAAGTTCTCAACAACCTATACGGACGCTTCATCATTTGAGCAACCCTTCACTGCTGTATCCGAGAACCTCCATTCAAGACGAGCTCTTTCCAAGTTAGGCAGAAGTCTTCCTCTCGGGTTAACGATAATTAAAGGATAAATGAGTTCCTATCGTTGATTAATCCCGTTCTGAGGGATGCGCGCACGCATTTGACTCCCATTCAGAATCGTAGTGGCGTAATGAGTGCGTATGCGGCCTATACAATGAATTGCGGTGACCAGCCGATGTACAAGTCAGTGCTCTCATCCTCCCAGATGAGTCTAGTACCAATACCAACCCAGAGGAAGGCTTGGTTAGCCTGGGCGGATATAGATCCAATATTCGAACCCCTGACCGTGCGTGTGAGATAGTGCGCCACTTGCCACTACACCACCTCCGCTCTCATGGAAGAATTCCGTATGGAAACTAAATGCAAGGCGTGTCCTACGAATCGTGTTTCACCATAATCGAAGGCACCGCAATAGTGGTTAAAGACTTATGTCGAAACTACACATTTCAGATGCCTCGTAAGGAAATCAGAGCTGAGAAACAAACGTGGACGGTGGGTGAACATTGAGGATGCAGATTTTCGTTGTGATATTGTAGAGTCATCATGCCAAGATCCAGATGGAAATGACATCTATCAAATGGTTCACGCCCAGATCATTGAAACGTGAGTTCCTTTGGGACTGACTTTGACTTTTCAACTGCTTACTCTTTCTGGCTCATATAATTTGCTCAAATTATACTTATTTATTTGCTATACTCAGCTATTTCGCTTATTTAATAGGGCTATCAGCATACAGTATGATAAGGATTGACGTTTTAGGGAGAATAAAGAAGAAATCAGTGTTGACTCCAACTTATATGACGTCTATGTCATACTGCTTGATTCAACAGCTGCATCACAGGCAACAAGGTTGGAGTCTTTGAAGTCCTTGAGTGTCAATCAATACTGTTCTGGGTGCGCCCCGCATTCGACTTCCCTACAGAATCGACGTGGCGTTTCGGAGGCCTATACAACAACTTGCGTGGCCGGCCGGTGTACAATTTGGTACTATCATCCTACCAGACCGGTGTGACCCTAAATATCGGACGCCGGAGGAATGGAAGGCTTGCTTGGCCTCGGCGGGTATGGGTCGGGGATTCCATTTCTGGTCCGTGTGTTTTGACAGTGCGCCTTGCGCCCCTGCGCCATCTCCTCCCAGACGATCTTTGGCATATAACAATGGCCTGAAATGATATCAATACCCAACGTTCGACCCATTAATTGAATGTCTCTACGAGATCTCTGTCTTTAGAGAGTTTTGCTGATTTCTGGTAGCAGAGCAAGCCTTGGATAGGTTGAGAACTCATTCCAATGCATTGGCCTTTCTGGAACTTTGTTTTTTCACTCCTTTAGCTGGGCAGGATTCACGGTAAGTAAAATCAGCAGGATGGTTGACTGTGGAATGGCCCTTTCCATGGTCGGAGAAGAAGAATGCGTCCCCTTCCTAAAGAAAATGGTTTTTGATACTCTCCAAGCTAGTGGCAGCGATTGCTTCAGAAGCCGAATGGCAGTCATATGAACCTTTTCACATTTTTAGAAGTGAACACTAGCAATGAATGAACTATTTAGATAAATACGGTTTGACAAGTCCAAAGTGAGCCATTCAGGCGAACTTTCCAAGTTTTGAAGATTAAAGTAACTGAATAAATGATGCAAGCAATTCAGGAACCTCCCACGTACATTTCAATTCTTGGAGAAATCCATGGATGCGGTCACTTTTCCATATGTGAACAAAGTTGGACTCAACAGTCGTCCAAATGGCGTGGCTCTTTGGTTTGGTTCGTTACCCTGACATTATTAAAACTGATATAAATATAATAGCTTCGATCTGGGTTACCTCGGATCTTGGATTTATACGAGGAAGTCAGATTTTAGGCAAAAGTATGGAGCAAGTCGATCGATCGCTTTTTGGTCTTCCCAGTTTGGAACCCGATTGGACATTTGAAAGTTTTTGTCAGAGATACATGGACAATGAGACGTCATTGTTCAAGGACTACGCAAATAAAGGATACAAAGTATGTTTCTCTTAACCCTACCATGCCTGTTTACATGCCTGTTTACTTTATGGACTGACTTACGAGAGGGATGCGGTGTTGGAGACTATGAGGAAAGGAGGGGGGAGGGGAGGGGAAAACGTGTTGGTCAGGTTCTAGATTTTTTTGAATTTTTTCTGGACCGAATTTTTTCTGGACGAGTTTCAGTTCCTTCCGTCTTGGATTAGCTTTTCAAACGTCAAAATTAGCACCCAAGGTGCAGCTCATATTTGCTCTAAAAAAGTCCACTACCATCTACGTGGTCCGGCCATCGAAGCCCTGATTGATACCAACCACGCCAAAGAAGCCCTTCACCCCTAGGAGGTGACGCCGATTTGGTGACGAACTCGTTAGATAGTTGAAAAAATGAAGCACCAACTCGTATACTGGTTGGTATCCTAACTCATTGCAAATGCCACATTACGCATTCAACCGTCACTGATTCTGTGTTGAAGTTGAATGTCGGGCACATCCCACGACGGGGAAGGGATCGGTGCCAAAAGACTTTGCCCTTAATACTTAATCCTTTATAGCTCTCATACTCAAATGGCTTTTCAGACCCTTCTCGCCGAGGACTGGATGAAAGGAACGCTGAATTGGCCAGGCTGTCTGGGATTCAAAAAGCAACCGACCGATCATTACATGAGGTCTTTAGTTAGTATTTTCTTAAATTTTGGTATGGAGAAGAATACATGCGGGACGGATTCGTCTCTTTCAGGCCATTTCAAGTAGCACTCGAGAGAGACGCAAGCAAACTGCTCAAGAAAACGTACAGTCCAGAAAACTGCATTGAGCAGCATCAAGACATTCTTCGATACCTACAGGAGTTCATGAATTCTTACAAGGGTGCGGTATGTAAATCAAAACGGGTGATGGTACTTCTTCCCGAAATCCCACGGCAAGTGGTAGTGGTTCCGCTCCGCTACTGTACCTTTCGATTCAAGACCCTGTCTTTCATAGCGCGCGACATCGCGCGATCAGCTCTGACGCACGCGACGCCATTTTCGGGGAGAAGTACCCACACCCGGAACAAAGCAATCCAACGACTAGCAACAACATCGACTTGGATTAGCCTATTCGCATTGATCCACTCGTTCAATTGCATTAAAGAGAACACTTTTGCCTTTTGACATACTCCCTTACCATACCTGAAGGGACCGGTAATTAGCTCTGGGTTACAAAATCTCTGATAAATCCTTCTCTGCTCTGGATAGTTGACCTCCAAGGAGAAGAAGGTTCATTTAGGGTAGTTTGGTTCAATCCTTTTTTAAGACTCTGGCACTGGAATCCACACCATTTTCACTTTGAAAATGGTCGATCGGGAATTATTCCTTCATCGTCCAAGTCCATTGGCTAACCCTTTGATCCACAACTGCATGGTTTCAAATGAATAAGCCTACTTGTNTACCTACAGGAGTTCATGAATTCTTACAAGGGTGCGGTATGTAAATCAGAGCGGATGATGGTACTTCTCCCCGAATTCCCACGGCAAGTGGTAGTGGTTCCGCTACTGTACCTTTCGATTCAAGACCCTGTCTTTCATGGCGCGCGACTCGCGCGATCAGCTCTGACGCACGCGACGCCATTTTCGGGGAGAAGTACCCACACCCGGAACAAAGCAATCCAACGACTAGCAACAACATCGACTTGGATTAGCCTATTTGCATTGATTCACTCGTTTAATTGCGATTTGCCTTCAAGGGAACACTGTGGCCTCCTGACATACTCCCTTACCATACCTGAAGGGACCGGTAATTAGCTCTGGGTTACAAAATCTCTGATAAATCCTTCTCTGCTCTGGATAGTTGACCTCCAAGGAGAAGAAGGTTCATTTAGGGTAGTTTGGTTCAATCCTTTTTTAAGACTCTGGCACTGGAATCCACACCATTTTCACTTTGAAAATGGTCGATCGGGAATTATTCCTTCATCGTCCAAGTCCATTGGCTAACCCTTTGATCCACAACTGCATGGTTTCAAATGACTAAGCCTACTTACAGATCATCCAAAATTTGGTTGGATTTGGCTTTCTCTACTTGGCCATGATCACGAAAGTGGTGTGATTCATGCGGATGCTGATTTCCAACGTTTCCTACTTGATAACAAGAAAAAGGTGAGATTTTACGCGTGGTTACAAAATATGAAAGGCTTGTCTTCCTTCCTGAACTTTTTGTCCCGCCTCCACATTGTATTCTAGAAATAATTTTGATGATTCCCACTCCTATCAGACTAGTTTTCAGACTGAATTTCATTCTTAATTACCCAGAGGAGCTACAGTTAGTCTTGTTGCCCCACTACCGTAGCCTGAGTACCGTACCTGGTGTACAGTACAGGACACTACTGGAATTCGCCTAAGTTCTATGTTTGCGCCTAACTACTTCGTAAATGCTGAAAAAAAAGAGAAATGAATAAAGAAAAGAGAAAAGTGATCCCGGGCAGTGTTTCAATGGGGACATACTGTGGGTCCTAGAGAAGTTCACAATGTTGTTGTTCACTAACATTCTAATATTTTTCAAAAATGTATTAGAAATTTTATTTTCAGCTCGAAGATTCGTTCGTAATCTTCATGGGAGATCACGGGCTTCGTGGCGGCAAGGTTTATCAGCTCGAAGATTCGTTCGTAATCTTCATGGGAGATCACGGGCTTCGTGGCGGCAAGGTTTATCAGATTTTCACCGTTTCAACACCTATCTATCTCCTAGTTATCCTTTTATGATTATTTTCTTCCTCTGGTTGTTAGCCCATAATGCTATTGAAATAATAACCATATTTTGAATCCATCTATTCGTGAGTATGAGTACTATTATGGGGACTTCTTCCCAGATGGTCCTAAATGGGTTACGTGATCTTCCGGGGATGCATGAGGCTAATTGCGCGGCTAAATTCGTGGCGATTTGGACGACTTTGACGTTTGTCATCAAGACCTAAAGCATGGACACAAACCAGCGGCGAAACCCCGATCTAAAGCTGCTTATAAGCCCATTGATTTCATCGATATAAAGAAATTATGTGGGTATTAGCTGCTAAGCGATTTGCCGCGAAAATTTCCGGACGCAAAAATGCGCCGTCCCATGTCTTTGATGGAGCCACCTCAAGATCTGAGGCCGTTGCGCTATTAGAAAACTCGTCTCACACAGGTGGACGAGCTTTCCCTTTTCCTCATGAGATGTTGAAGTGCCCGAATTCTTTTTGCGATTAAGCTGCAACAAAGCAGGCATATGCATAATACTGCCGTTGCGATCGGCATAGCTTTATATTTGGGATACATCAGTCTGTTTACTTATTTACTTGTTTTCTTTTGTGAGGTGTAGCCGAGTTAGCACTACCGAGTTGTACTTTTAGTTGTGTCTATCATGCTTTTGCGTACGCATGCTCCTACCATATTCCAAGAATGTCCACAGCTGCAGAACGATGATGGGTAATCTAATGTCCTTGGTATTGGGCAGATGGGCGGGTCTGTGTAGTAGGTTGGATTTGGAGCGTGCT
The DNA here is from genome assembly GCA_900617895.1 of Haemonchus placei. Classification (NCBI taxonomy): domain Eukaryota; kingdom Metazoa; phylum Nematoda; class Chromadorea; order Rhabditida; family Trichostrongylidae; genus Haemonchus; species Haemonchus placei. Next base: position 72,595 of record UZAF01016241.1, on the reverse strand, counting down.
ATCAGTGTCATGAAGTGTAATTCATTGATCAAAGTCCTTTAATAGTTCTGGTGCATAGCCTGCGCGCGGGGCCGCTCGCGCGATATTCACGTAATGTGCCCATCGGTGAATCCTTGTAATTTAAACTAAGTTCTCGTTCAAATGCAACAATTTACAAGTACTACATAAATTCATAATTGGAAATGACCCTGATTTTAGGTGACTCGTACTAAACTAGGCAGTCTCGACGTGAACAATCCGATGTTTTCGATGTCAATACCAAAGGAACTCCGAGAAAGTACTGATGTCCTCAGTATTCTGAAGGAGAATGCTGCTCGCTTACAGACACCCTACGACATTCGTGCCACTCTTCTGGACATTCTCAAAGTAAGACTGAATGATCAAAGCTGAGATCCAAAGCCATCAACCGCCATGGTCATTAGTGTCGTTAGTGAACTCGTCGAACTCCACTGATTATTCCTTCGACTGCCCTTCTTCGGTTGACTGTCATCACGACTTTGTGCCCCTAAATGCTGTGAGCGGGAAATGGGTGTAGTACCCTTTCCCCGAAAGTCGCGTCGCGCTTGCCGCATCCAATCACGCGCAGACGCACATTATGAAGGTTGAGGTTTGAATTTCCGGAGGAAGGATATAGTAGCCGCCGCAGAACCACACCCACTTGCGGTGTGAAATGGGGAAAAGTACCCCCACCCATGGGAAACACCTTGAGCATATGGTTTTTCGCTCTTCAGCTTCATCGAGCTCACTCGTTTCTCATTTCAGTATCAACCGGCCGTCAACTTCACGGATCGCCAGTACATGAAAATCCCTGGAGAGTACGGTACATCATTTTTGCGATCGCAAACCGATGTGGAGAGGACATGCAAAAATCTACCCATTCCTGTCACATACTGTACGTGCCAGTATCCCATGGAGAAACTGAAAAGGTGATTTTTGTATTCTAATGAATTCAACATAGCAATTTTTGCCTATGAAGGATAAAGTTTTTGGCGTTAATCAATCCCGTCTAAGGGGCGCCCACATCCATACAGAATCGTAGTGGCGTAGTGAGTGCGTATGTGGCCTATACAATGACTTGCGGTGGCCAGCCGATAAACAAGTCAGTGCTTTTACCCTCCCAGACGAGTCTGATACCAATGCGCCGACCCCGGAGGGATGGAAAGGTTGG
>UZAF01016241.1:30556-70548 GCA_900617895.1 Haemonchus placei | reverse complement strand
ACGATACCGTTATGTGAGTCTACAGCTTACCTGTGTTATAGTCCCCCCAGCCCCGCCCTCAAAAATATTCAGGCCAGTAATTAGTAGCAGGGTCAAAGCTGTAGCTGGTCTGGGTGTTATAGTAACTTTCAAAAGAAGTTTCTGGCTATCTTATAGAGAAAGTTTGGGTAAAAAGACCTTTCGAAAAGGCGTTTAACCTACTACCAATCATTCTTTAAGAAAAAGCTCTTCTTTTTGATAAATTTCTGTTAATTGCCCTGCTGAAACGTTCAAGTTCCTGCCAAGCTCCCTGAAGCAGTCATGAACTGGGACGATTAACCAAACTGTTGATACCATTCGTCTTCCAGTGATGGCACCGGGAAATTGGAATCGTATTTTATCCAATTTCCCCTAATGAAGTGTGGAATATATGCACATCCGTTTGTAACCGAAAAAGGCCCCTCTCGTCAAGGGTCTTTGAATAGTTAATCAAGAAAAGCTTTTCAGACCATGACAATCGCAGCTTATGCACCTGAACATATCACCAGAACCTATACGATCAGTGTAAAAGCTCAGCCACCATGCAATGGAGAATTCAAGGTTCGGACTGGAATTTATTTGTCCTCAGCACCTGACTATGTATGTCCGCCTAGGCCAATCAGAATGGGAGTAGAATGCGAAAAAGCGTTCCTCAAAAGGGATTGTAGCACATGGTCACGGGCTCAAATCCCGGCTTGATATCCGCCAAGGCCAATCAACGCTCCGTCCTTCCGGGGTGGTAATTAGTACCAGACTCGTCTGGTAGGATAAAAGCACTGACTTGTACATCGGCTGGCCACCGCAAATCATTGTATAGGCCACATACGCACTCACTACGCCACTACGATTCTGAATGAGAGTCGGATGCAGGGGCGCATTCCTCAGAGGGGATTGATCAACGCCCGAAGAACTTATCCTTTATCCTTTATTTTAGCCAGGATTTATTACTATTTTTACCCATTTTTTACCAGGAATCCATTCATTTAGGCGATCGTTCGTCGTACGAAAGATGGCTTCGAAATGGCTTCCAAGACTATCGAACGGCTAGATCGATTTAAGAAAAATGGAGATTGTGTCGACGACTCATTGAAACACCTCTGTCACTGCAAACCTGTGCCTAAGCCATCGAAAACTACGGGCAAAGCATAATATGGCTGGCTGCAATTTCTATGGTCGAAAATCAAGGACCTGCCATGCAATTCCTACTGTATCTACCGTAACGCTGCACGTCAGAATACGTCAAGTTCGACAAGATTCGGCTTCATTCCATGGAGCACAACCACCACCGTGTGAGGCGTATGGAGGTATAGCCTGATTGTCACTGTAGGAAATGATCTGCTGAATGCCATAGCCACAGCGCCTTTTCCAGTTGTGCCACTCATATCCGTCTGTGTCCATAGTGTTGGAATTTGTTCATTCCTTTTCGATTTATTTAGTCGCCTTAGCTTCGTTTTTTCTTTGGTAGAACTCACGGGTGTATATTTTTATTCGGTGTTTAAATTATATCATATCGATTAATGGTGTCTTTTTACAAGTGCCAAAATCTTTCTGACTGAAAGATCTCTTAATTTTAAGTTTGAAAGTCTTAATATACGGAAAGAGAAATGCAGGAATCGTTCCCGATTCGACAGCGGCACTGCTGACTGCCTTCCTCAGAAGAACTTCCGGTGCCATATCAAAGTTTAATTGCAATTGTTTTTGTGCATTCTGTACTTTAATAAAATATGATTTTTGATTATTTTTTTCAGACGACAGTTTTAATCTGCGTGAAGTACGTAGTAAACGTATTGTGTAGCCTCTAAATCTGCAGCAATCATTTGTTCATTGCCTTCAGAATTGCCATACCAACAGTTTGTGCTTCTTAAAGAGGAAGTAACTTTAATGGCGTAAACCGGTCAGGCAGGCTGGTTGATCTTGTGGTAGCCTAACTGGTGGTCTAGAGGATAAGCGAAGGAGTGACTTCTTTGACGATAATCGATCCCGTCTCGGGATGCGCCCCGTATTCAACTCTCGTTTAATATCGTAGCTGTGTTTGAACGTGTATTTGGCCAATACAGTGGTTTGCGGTGTCCAGGTGGCCAGCCATACTGCAAGCTAGCGCTTGCATCCTACCAGACGAGTCTGGTACCAATTAGCCGACTCTGGAGGGATGGAAGGCTTGGTTGGCATAGAAGGATGTCGATCAGAGATTCGAACCCGTGACCGTGCGTGTGTGGTAGTGCGCCGCCCACTAGTTCACCCTGTCCGCCCTTGTTTTGAGAATNGGGGGGGGGGGGGTCCCAACACTGTAGTTTGAAACAGTTCACATTTAGCTTGAGGGGCTCTGGGGCCGAAGAACCAGCTGATTTCTTGTTGAACTACATCCTCAAATAGGCTATGGAATTATTTAGGAACCAAAATTTCATAGGTGATATCCCACCGTATTGAATTCTCTAGATATCTCTACACCACTCAGGGTAGATATGTCCACGAAAAGAAGCAGAGCCCATCGTCAGCGGATTGTCACCCAAGCGCAAACAGGGATAAGCCATAGATGTTTCTGTTGATGGGTTTATAGCAGTGTAAACTATCGAACACATAGCTCCCATATGGGTGATAAATCAAATTGTAATGGATATACAGTGTATAATAAAATCGTAAAAATGGTGTTATGAGCACGGACGTCCTGTTTACGACGGAAGTTACTTCTGTCATAACATTTGCATAGCTCGGGCAAAAATACGGTAGCTCACAAACCAGGAAGTACCTTGAAATCGAAAATTCCAGTCAATCAATTTAAGGACTACCTTTTACCAGTTCAACACCAAAAACAATTGACCATGGGTAGATAACCTTAATTTTACCCTCCAACTACGCAGTACGGTGCTATTCAGTTTTCCAGTTACTTATCCGATAGTATTCATTGGTGTGATCCTTTCACAGTAATAGTATTGTAGTCACTGAAGTTGTCCCTGAGACTTGGAGGGGACAAAAACAACCATTAAATATGTGATTCACTTTTGGATTGATAGTGGGTGGAGGTGGTGTAGGGGCGAGTGGCGCTCGCTATTGGATGCATGGCTCGAAGATTGATTCTCAGATTAGTACCCATACAATTCATCCGAAACTTTCATCCCTCCCGGGTCGATAAGATGACTCCCGGGTCGATAAGATGATAACAAATTGTTAGGGACGATGAAAGCAATGCTTTGTACGTTGGCTGATCACCACAAGTTATTCTATAAAACCCACATTCATTGCATTCGAGCCTTGCATTCAATTCAATTTCATTTCATTCAAAACGCCTCCATGATTCTGAGCGGAACTCGAATGCAAGGCTCATCCCAGAGTGGGACTGGCCGACGCCAGGAGCCCGAAGATGTCAGGACTTCAACTGATACGGTAGATATCACACGCCTCACCCCATAACCACCATACTCGATTCTTCATCATTCTTTTCCTCTACGTTCTTCTTCATTACGCTTATATTATATAAAATCATTTCGGGTACTTGGGCATACTTGTTTATTCTGGAATACAGCTGGATTCCCCGCTATTTTCCCTTACAATTAGTCGTTCGGTAGATGAGGCCTTTTCCATAACAATGTCTATCGGATTACATTCCTATGCTTACAACCTCTTTTTTTTTTAAATGAATTTCCTTTCCATTGAGCCATTCCTTTTTTAAGTTCCAAAAGAAGTGACATTAACGTTGTCCCAGTTGGTTACATACATGAACTGGTTCTCAATGTCAGTAGAAGAATGTTATCTTGTCTGGGTATCTAACAATGAAGGGTAGACCATAATTAGACCCTGGAAGGGTTACCCATCACCCCGGAACCAGCTTTTCTTATTGGCATGTGGTGGATGAAATGGATAAATCTAGGCCATATAAGGAAGGGTATATGCAGTTGAAGGGTACCGTGAAGAATTCGTGGGTACAGCTCAATCTCAGAGAAGTTTCCCAAGCAGAAATGTGAACGAGGTCCGGGCACTAGAAGCCTGAAGAAAAGGAAGGAAGTGTTCACGTGCTGAGGTATCAATGAAAGGAAGTGTTCACGTGCTGAGGAAGTATGAGTTAGGCCGAAAGCTACACCCAGTAAAATACAGAGTAAGTAGTTCCGGAAACCAACGGTACACGATAGGGACATCATGAAGCTTACCCAAGTGGAACAGGGAAGTTACTCCGACAGCTTCTCGGCTATCACTCCATCTAAACGGAAATTCATCTGTTCCGCTTTCGATTCTTCGGTTCTTCCTTTAAGATGATCATATACGAAAGGAGATTGAATGACGTCATTTCGACAAACTCAGGCCTCATAAAGGTTTACCAAAGTTCAGGGATCACTTGGCGTTCGAATGACTTTGGTGCCTCTCCCATAGGGTCGAAACTTTAGTGGTTGAATGAGGACGCATAGAAAGCCGAACAATGAAGGTGAGCGCCCATATTGTTCAGGCTACCGTATCCCTAGATATATTGCCAATAAAGCTTCAAGCTGAGCTCATAAAGTAGAGTAGTGTTACGTGGCTGGTCGAGCGAAACCTGGATGCCACCCTTCGTAGTGAGAGCGATGCCAGGTGATTCTGTGGAAACTACTATAAAACGATTTCTGGCAAGTTGCCAGCTTAGGCACCTATTCTAGTAAACAGCCCTGCGATAATGGTCGAATCGACGGTTTTTGTTGGTTCCCCAACTGTCGATTGCAATAGTGAGACCACCTCTTACAACTTTGATGCGGTACGCTCCAGTCCTCAAGGCCGTGTTAGGCCGTATAGAAAATCTTTTTCGGGGCTATTTGGGTCAGATTATATCTGGAAGAGTCGGAATAATAGTGTATAGCATATATGAAGGCAACAGATGAGAATAATTCGGCTCTTTTGGCCCCCAGACAGAAGTAACGTTGTCGAGTAGAGGTGGTTACCAGCTTCTCCACCATGATTTGGTTCTACCAACCGGGTCACCTACATGATTACAGACTGTCCTGTAGAGTTAAAAACTTGATGAGCAAAGAGTACTTTCATCATGATGGCGAGATAACCTTTCAAATGGCTCCGAGGTTTTGAGTGTAAGTCGAATAAATGGCGCATCCCAGAAAAATGACCTATATTCCCCCTCTCTTACTACTCTTCAACCTTGCATTGCTCTTTTTGAATTTTGAAGCCCTTAATACTTCCCAAGTAAGCAATCAGCCTCGTTTTTGATGTCCTTTCACTTTTCTTTGGAGTGAAAGGGCGAGAGAAACCAAAGTTCGACGAGGTAATTGCCTCCGAAAATGAAAGCGCTGAACCCATTTCATAGTCGTCCATCAATGGAAGTGCGTGGTGAGATGTACGGCGTTTATAATGGTGCTCCATATGGTGGTAAAAATCCCATAAACCACTTTGAGGTGGATCCTGCATTGATTTCCTGTCACCTGTTGGATAGCATAGTTTGAAGAGTGTGGATATGCAATCGCCTCGGTTACAACAATGAGTTGACGGAGGGATCCGGACACTCGGGGCCATAGGGGGACCCGAATGAGACTGACACCCGAACCAAATCGACTCTATGTGAACTGCAATGAGAGTGTGAGGGGTCTCGGGGATAAACCTTCCCTGACGAGAGATCGGATTTCACAATGGCCACAAATGGAGGGTGCAGCTAGGTTGGATAGATGAGTCACTACGGACGCAGACGGTTAGTCGGACAGAGAGAGTGTAGTTTTGGTGGAGAGTCCAAAGATCAGCTATGATCGGCCCCGCAAGCGAGCAGCTGCAGTGTGCGTTGTGTGCGGCGGGTTGTCCTCGGCGGCCGATGGCGTGTCAAACCGGCATAAGAGGTTCGTTCCCAAGTTTCTTCATATAGTTACTTACTATTTGGTATACTGTACCTATTCAGTCCTTATTCTTACTCATCTTTATTTGAATGTTAGGTTTCCGATCGTTTATTCGCTTTCGAAAAGTTTTACAAACGGTCCAGACAGCTGTTTCACAGCTGAGAATAGTTTTTGTGCCAAAATATTCAAACTCCAATCTTCTTGATCTATCTTGAAGATCTCGTAGTTTTGTGCTGCTCATTTTGCTCTTTTAATGTATTATATCAAAGCCGGATTATTTGATATAAAATTAATGTCTAAATCTTCTACATTTGTCATAGGATTTTGCTGTTACTGGCGTTTGGCCTTTTGGGCCATTTTCAAAACCCTTTGCTAACTGCTTCATAGACGGGAAGTAGGTAAAAAGTCTTGGTAAATGTTTTTCGGTAGTCAGAAGTTTTCAAATCCTTATACTCATTTATCAGAACCTAACGAGCAAAAGTTATATTCTCCCGACTACATTTGCAGAAGAAATGGTTATTCTTGTCATGATCTTGGTATTCATCTATGGGGTAGTATCAGGGAGTAAGACCTACACAATTCATCGCGCTTGTTGTCCCAAATTTATGTCACTGTTGTAATAAAAAATCAAGTTAGGGCGTTGGCCGCAGTTATGAAACTCCTATATCTATATATGTAAGGAATTATGCGAAGAAAAAGTTGTAGTGCCAATCTGCTCCTAACCCAGCTGGCGCCAAAAGTAAATGACATATTTGTGATAAGAGTCATTAACTAGACGTTCAGATGAGCCTTTGGCGGAATCGATCAGGTTTGGACATGCTCTTTGTGGTCAGAGCTCATAATTGAGACCGATAGCAATTCATTTCCTTAAGGAGCCGTTCGAAAAGGGCAAAAGGTTTCTGCGTTGAAAGCCATATTTACTTTTGCCTCAGAAGATGCTTTTAAACATACTAGCGGCCGTGCTTTCAAGGCAGCTGTTTCGTGAGACTTGAATCATGCTCGTCTTTTGGGAATAGGTGACGATATTTTCCCAAGTGATGAATCGTCCAAGATTGTTTTTGGGGTGGACTCTCATGAGTGTTTCCTTTGTGATGATGTTGCCATTAAAGAATGACAATAATCACTGACGTTACTGAGGATCACATGGAACAAATCGCAACTCCCCTATCTCTTATTTCCGGGTTTCCATCAAAGGACGACTCGGACATACCTTTATTTACCTTGGTGTCCGTATATTGTTTCGGCAATGTACTCTGATGGCTGACCATACCAATGACAGCCGTTTGTATACTTGTCCTCGCTGGGTATAATGGTGATATGGGAGACACAGTGGTGGTTAGAAGCATATTGAAAAGGTGCCATGGTGGCATTATGCCATTATGGCTAAAGTGAATACTAGCATTCAGTGACCAAAAACCTAATCGTTAACATTAGCAATAGCAGACTTCGCTTTCATAAGGACCGCAATTCATGTTGGCAGCACAAAAACAACGAGCGATGAAGACTCGTTAACGATTTCGATGGGAAAGAAGAATAGGGAGACGTATTGATGTTACGAGAGAAATTGCGCACTTAATTCTAATGTTCCACCCATTTCATTTGATACTAGGCTTTCTATAGTGTGCTCGTTAAAGTTGTCATAGTGTTCGATTGTTTTCGCCAAATATACACCTCAGTCGCTAGTTTATCATCGTGATCGCTGTGAATTTACTTAGGGTGGTATCTCAATTTTGCGGTAGGGCCGCTCAACCATTCTTTGCTGATAACGTCACAAGGGGTTTCTGCAATTTTGCACTGATAACGATTTCAGCAATAGAACGATGTAACTTCAGCGTTCCAAAATTCTAACCAAATTGTTAAGGTGGTGTAGAAACTCTTATTTGTGGCTATTCTTATTTATATTTATGTCTATGCAGGTTTTCAATTAGCGACTAGTAGCTCCATCCGAAACCCTCTGTCACCTCCTCCAGTCATAACAGCTTGTTTTGTTCACCCAGAAGAATAACCACGCAAGCCTCCATTCCCTCGCCTTCTTGGAACCGTATCCATCGGAACAGAGAACTGTTATTAATTGGAATTGGTGGCTGCCTACAAATCGGTGACATTCACATACCCAATATATCCAGTTAATCGTAAGAACTAGCTTTACCATTTTTTGAACAGGAAATTTATTACCATATGCGACTCATGAATCGTCGCTATGACTTATCGTGACAACATCGCTATCCCACTGCCTGAATGAATTGTCAGTTTTTCTATTTTCGGAAATTTATTTCACTTGAAATTAGGTGGCCGCTTTTAAATTGGATTCAGGTAATACATTTTCTTACAACTTACAAAAAACTTTGGCCAAATTGACACTAGTTTTTTATCAGCATCTTTAACATAAATTGAATGGCTGCTAGGGATTGGTGAAGTGATTTGTCAAAGCATAGAGGGCCGCTTGTCGCGAGCCATGAGCAGCTGTGATCGAATACCTTTCAGGCTAGCCAAGCTTTGTTTGTCTTATATTGTCTTTGTTAGGGATGTTCGCGTTCTCTGGAGGGCTTGAAACTGTATTTCATTCTTAGTACTCTACACTTTTCTTTGCTTTTGCTGATCCGAAACATTGGTGGGAACGCTTTTTACTCAGTACCCGTTGACCGGATATTCAATTCTTAAAATATACAAGCAGCATGTTGAGAGACAGTCATTTATTACTTTTTCGGCACCGAGCAGATTCATTGGATTAAGATTAAAGATTAGAATTAAGTTAGTTTTCGACGATAACAGAATGATGGTAATAGTGAACTCTTTGAATATTTAAAAAATTGACCCTTTCCTTTTTTAAAGTTCCTTATTGAGTCTGTCATGGCAATATCTTTCGGAATACTTCGTTTCGCAATTGATATTTATGCGAAAATACTAGACACCTTTTGTCAGTTCTGCTGTCAGTTCCGCGTGACGACATGCATTTCTGAGTAAGTTTTCCTCTATACGAAAGCAGTGAGTAGAGATATTGGTCGTGGTAGTTCCTTTTGTTGTCCACAACATAATGGACTCCCCTTCAGTGCAACATAGATGCCCTGGTAAAGAGATAAGGGCACCGAGCGAAGACATTTCTAACTGGTAAGATATACGTACATCGTATCATTTATAGCAATTCGATCACTTCAGCTCCATTTTGCTTTCCGATGATGGTGGTTCCAAGAAAACAGAATTCTCAGTTCAATAAACGAGCTTGAATTTTTGACATCTGCATTTATTTCCCTGTGGTTTCGCATAAAGTAGGTGCTCAGAACTTGGATGAATGTATAAAACTTCTTTGAAACAAAAAAAAATACTTATTATTCATGAAATATCTCGCCGAATCTCGTCCTCCTTTCACTGATTTCCATTTGCATTAGCCTTAGTCGAATATAAATCGACTTTCCTAAAACATTCCAGATTATGTATGGAAAATGGCAGGGAAGGGATTGTTCAACGGGGGCGTTTCGTTGGTTCCACACTGAGATTATGGGATTAAAAGCAAGATTACTGGCAAATGTTTTCAAGTTCTTGAATTTTGGCAATGTGAGGATTTGGGGTTACACTTCCGCTGGGATTATTTTTTTGAATATTTTGTTGAGCCTGAGTTGGCAGAAGCTTTGTGATGATTTTGCGAAAATCTTGATTGATTTGCAACAACGCTGGAGTCCTGTGCTCGATTTGTTCCACGCCGTTTCTTTCTTTGTTCGGGGGCTCACTTGAATCCAAATATAGAGCCGCTTGAGAATATCGGCTGTTGCGTGACCATTGATGAGATGCACTCGTCGCCAAGCTCTAGAATTTTCAGTCTCCCAACTCGAATTCCCTAATGAGGGCAGCGGGATTGCTGCTTAGCCTTCACATTGTTTGTCACGATACTGTTTTTGCCGAAACTTCGTTATCCTAAATCAATATTTCTCTAGCTTTGAAACAAGGCTAACGTTTTCAAATGTCACCAAAAAGTAATTTTTTGTGATGTTTTCAACCTTGAAACATGCTGAGCGAACAGTGTTTTTCACATCGACATTCGGCGACATCTTGAATAAACCGGTATTCCTCCTCGAACGCCTCGATAATCCTCGTGCATTAAGTGCTCCGATCAAAAAAGTAGTGAGAGTAAGACTGGCAATATAACATAAATACGGCTTCTCAACAATGGATGAAACAAATGTGGCATTTTCAGTCTTTATGATTCTGAAATATAGCCATTCCTCTTTCAATTGATGGCATTCGGCAGCCGATGGGCGTATTGTATTGAAATAATGGCTGAGCAAACACCCAGTTGTAGCTTTTCGCTTGTCCATTTGTGACGGGGCGATGAGAGATGGTGATGAATAAGTGCATGAATATTATTGCCACATGATTAAATTCTATTATGGCAACATCAGTGATTGGATTTATGGAAATCAACATTGCTCTCTCTCCCGTTCAAAGTTGTAGTCAATTCCCATGGGGAGCTGTTAAGACGGGAGTTGAAACACCGTATTTTTCCCATCAATTTTTGGAGTTTCTCATTCTCCTCTACTATCTCAATGTGTCATAGCCGATGGCATTACGCTGTCGCCTAGCTCGGGAGTTAAACGGCTGCCGCCGAAGTAAAAGCGACTATGAAAACCTATACTCAAATGACCATAAAGCTGACAGATTATTTTCCTTGTCTCAAGTGTTTTCTGTTGCAGCTAACGACGCCCTGAAGCATGCGTTCAATCTTGGCAAGCAAGCTAAACTGCGTCTCATCAAGGTCGTCGTAAGAAGTGGTGAGTGCAGATTTTATGAAACCTCCTAAATTCACTTATCACTACCTTCATTTTCGCTAGAAATTCTCAATTATGTGAGCCTTTGGAGCGAATGTTGGTAGCTGTTCATAGATTGGGTTTCATAGTTATAGATTATTGGTAGGAAGGCAGGTGTTTGCTTTTACTTTGGGGGAATTCCCAGAAAAGAACGGGGTGAGTACTCCACATTGTGCCATGGGGTGAAAGTTGATGTGGCCATATCTCCTAAGTCGTCGAAGTTAGCTACTCTCACCAGAGACGCAACTGTTGGAGATTCCTAGCCGGAATGGAATTCACTTCGAATTTCGTTTGGTTCATGAGTTCTCGATAAGCGTTGGGCTGCTGCTCGTGATGCTTACGTTATCGCCAGTGATTCATGATGAGGAATAGGCTTTTTGTGAAAACATGCTTCTCGTGCCATTCCTGACTGGATTGAAGAGGTGGCAGCAGGTTTTTTCCCTTTACAGCTTTTACTCCGCAGTAATTTCTCCACTTGTTTCTGGCAGTGATGAACAACGGAATGGGAACATGAACAAGGTGAAATTCCACACTGTAATGGGGTAATTCGATCGGAAGAATGAGGAAGATGGAAGGAGCTGATGATTCGAGACTTCGGGCTTGTTATAATCAAATAGAAGAGAAATTGCGTCAAGGCACAACAGGAGGGGATAAGTATAGGGGTTACGTAGAGGCCATAATATCAACGATGTGGTGTTGTTGAGGTGTGAGGTCGCCCGGGCAAAATTGTCTCTAATAGGCAATGAGCACTTTAAAACTGTTTGGGTAGTGATTCTCCATCCTGGGTCATCGTGTACATTTGAAGATCTGATCTATACTTGAACGTCAAATGTCGAGAAAGAGTTTGTTTGAAATTTCGTTTCTTTGTTCTCGGAACACAAGATGTCGTCGTAGACCTTTTGGAGTGTCATTGGTGAAATTTGCGGGGTAAACAGCGCGGTGGATTATCCCAAGCGTGCAAGGCACTCAACCCGAATCCCAAAATGAGCCAACTTCAGTATCGTGAAGATGCGCTGGACTACGACCATTTATGACTGCCCCAGGGACGTCTAATCCAAATCACCCCCTTTTGCAGCAAAGTTTCTTCTTCCTTGGAGGTTCCATAATTGGTCCTAGTTTGCGACAGAATATAAAAACCGACCTGAATAGCGGCCGGTCCAAACCTTTTTCAGAGAGCAGGGACCTATTCAAACGTCTTGAAGATCCCTTGAAGGGAACGTATTTCGACGGTGACAGGTTCCGGATAAAACGGATAGCGCCACCATCCGTTCATCCGGCTTCTTCTAAACATTATTAAACATTTATCGTCTGAACTTCTTTATTCAAGTTAAATAGGATAGGTGATAACGTTCCCTCGTGCTCATGACTTGTATAGGGAAGCGTATAGTGAATCTGAAGCGAGACAATGTGTTTTGTGAGATTCTAGCGCTGATTGGTTTATTCTCAAGGGTATTGAGCCGAAGCGAGTCCTCCTCGGAACTAACTTTACGAAAACGTTTAGTCGCGAATCACAGTCATTGGCAAGGGGCAGAATTCAACGATCAGGATGGATAGCTTCGTTGCAGCACATTGGCAACAATTGCGCTCATTGACCCAGTGTTGCACGGCCATAATTAATCCCAAGCTGAAGCCTCCCCTGTGGCTTTGTTGGTGCTGTTGAAGAGTGTAATTGAATATATTGCTCTAAAGGGAGCCAATGTAATTAACAGCCCGCTATGAGCGGGACAGCGAAATAAGCTGATAAATGCAGGGGCACTTTTTATGATCAAAATTTAACTGAAAAGCAGGGTTATTCTTCTGCATTTGTGATTATAGTTGATTGCTGCTTTTAGAGGAACTCACGCCTAATTACGAGTACGCTGGTACGGGTAACTGGAGAGACGATTGGCGGGCTACACTTCCTGAATGTGTTGATGCTTTCGAACCGTGCTTTATTCTATTCAGGCTCAATACTATTACCGAATGGATTTTAATAACGTGAGTATCATCATATTCTGCTAGGTTTAGAGGGGTTTGGTGTATGACTTGATTGGGAGGGAGTTTTGCTGAGCATATTTCAGAGGATGAGTTCTAAACAGAGAAAATCGTCGGTGTTCTGTTCATCTCTTCGATTTTCTAGGTTTGCCGATGATCGTGCACCTATCAAAGAGAAAATGTTATTAGCTGCTACTCGTGCGACCTTCAAGAGTGAATTTGGACCTTGTTATGTTGAGCATGAGAAACATGTCACTGATAGAAAGGTATATTCGGAACCCCGCACACTCACGGTTTCAGAGACTGATTTTTTCGATGTTCAAATATTTATTTGATTTTTGGCCGCTTCTAGGATCTTTCCTTGGAATCGTTCGAAAATTGGCTGAAGACAAAAAATGAACTGGGTCCAATGAGTGAAGTGGAGCAAGGTGAATGTTTGGGAACGCCCATATCACTGAACTTTCTGTAATCTCCTCGAGCTTTTCTTTTCTTGGACACCTTAAATTGCTGGTTTCTAGAACTTCACAATGCTCATCAAGAACGTGCAGCTGTTGCTCATGCAGGACCGCAGCATATGAAGGGTGTTGCTTTTCCACTTGATCGAAATGCTGAAGACGCCGTTAAGAAGCTTGCAAAGGGTCAACTGGCCCTTGTTCAGTTATCGGTTGGATCTTTTCTGTATCATGAACTCTTACTTATTCTTTGTCTATTATGCAGAATATGCAATCATACCCTTTGCAAGCTGTACAATTCATGGCCCTCTTTGTCCTTGTTCCTCTTCTCACTGCTCGAATTTTCTAAAAAAAATTTTCAGGCTTGTTAACTTTACTTCAAATTCGGATTATGCTGTAAGCTACCTATTATAGGTAGATACATTGAATGAAGCCATAAAATTAGAAGCAACTGAGGAAAATCTGCCAGCACATAAACTAGCAAGCAGAATTCCTCGAGACAAACCACGGTATACTTTCTTCCGATTTCAACACGATAGTGACGGATTCCCGAAGTCATCAACTTGTAAGTAGAACATGTGTTCATTACTTGTTTTTTCATTTATTTCTATAATATGTATAGATGGGTGTGTGGAAAACAATCATTTGCTTTGATGGAAACGAGAAGTCGTTAGGAAAGGATTTAGCACCCTGAAATTACCGTTTGATATGTAATCTTTCATCGTTTCCCTCATTTTTATCTTTTTTTTTTGTCCTTCACTGACATCTTTGATAACCGCTATCGTCGATGCAGACTCTCTTGTAATCGTTGGTGGTCACTGGGCCAGCATCCGGGATAAGCGAACCTGGAAAGCAAGGAAATCGATAGAATCTCGTATATAATCGAATGATGTTATGAACTTGGTAGTTCAGGGTTAGGAGTGGGCCAAAATTCCTGGAGAGCGCTGAAATCCACAGTAAATTAATGAACCGGCCACGTTTTCTACATTGAGCAAATCAGGTTGCGGTTACTGTTGTTTGAAGTTGGCTCGGTTGATTACTGCTGAATGAAACGGAATTCTTCTGGAATGTGATGTAGTGTCTTTTATTCTTTCCAGAAAAACTTTTAGTCGTCCTTTTATGGCTATCATAATGGTGTCGTTTTCGATTTATCGACTGGTACAATGTCGAGAATGGGCGCATTTAGAAAGTTTATTGAATTGTTTATGATGTTGAAACGAATTTCTGCTAATTTCACAATGCAATTTGTGTTACTACCCTAAAACTGTTCATTAAATGCTGAAAATAAATAAAAATTAAATCCTCTCATTCAGATGGGAAATGCTGTTGAGGTCTTTAAAATATTCGCATTTCACTTTTTTTGCCTTTTATTTAGAGTTGACGTC
Source organism: Haemonchus placei (assembly GCA_900617895.1). NCBI lineage: Eukaryota > Metazoa > Nematoda > Chromadorea > Rhabditida > Trichostrongylidae > Haemonchus > Haemonchus placei. The sequence goes on along the minus strand of UZAF01016241.1, from coordinate 56,125 downwards.
ATTAATTCAATGGTTTTATTTTCAGTTTTCATTTATTCGTTGCCATCATCGGGTAGCTCAATCAAGGAACGCATGTTGTACTCAAGTTGCAAGTCTCCATTTTTAGAAACTGCTACAAAACAGTTAGGAATAGAATTAAGTAAAAAGGTATAAGTTAGTCGGTCAATATTGAACCATTTTCCTTTCCAATTTCTTTTTTTTTTTTTTTTTTGTTGCGATGGCAGCTTACCAGATTGTTCTGACAAATATCGGTTGTGAAATATGTAATGCTTCCATCTTTCAGATGGAAGTAGATTCTAAAGACGATCTTTCGGAGTCAGCTCTTTTGGAGTCACTGCATCCAGTAGAACACGAAAGCCCGAAGATGTTCGCTCGTCCAGCTCTTCCGAAAGGAGCAGGTCCACGTCGAATTACGAAAGTCTAATAATTTGAACACTGCTCGTACTCGCTTACTCGTTAGCTTGTGCTTACTTATCACCTCTCTACCTTTTCTCAGCTCCTATTTTTTTTATACAGCGGCTATGTATAAAGACTGCCACGACGTGTTCAAATGCAAGTCAGTATAATTACTGGCTTATTAAATTACAAATTACTCATAAATTGCGCTTAATATGTGTTTGTTTAGAAAGTATTTAGTTCAACTCTTAAGTTCCAAAGTTTGTATTACTTTTGAAGTTAAATCGAAGCTATTAATAATATAAAAATGATTGCATATTGTGTTTCTTTGTTGTTTGATTGAAGGACTCCAGCGTTGAAACGAACCCGCTTGGATATTGCTTGACTTCAAAAACATTGTCGAGTTTTCCAAAGTCCTGGTATGGGGCTATTTCGATAAAAAGAACGCTGTCAGAATGTTGTTTACATAGCGGAAAAGATAAAGGTAGCCTTGAATGGAGGTCATCTGATGGTGGATCGTCCATCCAAGCCTGTTATTACAAACTATGGCGTAATGATAGGTCATGATGAGGGTCAGGTGAACGGATAAAGAGTGTCTTTTGTGATTGTGATTTTCCACTCAGTCCTGAGGTCTTTAAATTACGCCTACAGAGGTACGCTGCTCTGCTCCTATGGCCTGTGAGGGAAGTACTTTTGAGGGAGAAGGTTTAGTTTGGTGTGTAAGACGAAACATTGTACCAGGTCTCGACGGTTATCAAGGGTCGTCTACGAATGGGAGGGTCGAGTGGTATCGCCCTTCGACTGTCAAAGAGTTTGAAAAGAGTTCATTTTGATAGCAATCTTTATGGCAAGCATTATTCAAGTACAGGGAAAGGGGTAATGGTTCCTCCTATGGTCTTCTTATTCGAGTGGGAGGAGGAAGGAAGGTGGAAGTAGTTGTTGTGGTTATTCTGATAATAAAATTATGTATTTATGAGTAATAAAGTTAACAGGTACGAGGCATCATCTTGAATGGCCGTCGTTGAATTCGTTACCTACCCTACTTCGTTCTTGAACCGTTGTTGTAATCAAGTTGGAAGGTTCAGTCCACCGTTGCCGCTTTCGATAATAAGTTTCTGTCTTACGATCCATTATATAGAGTCTCGGCTGGAATAAGCGCTCCTTCCACCACTAGTTGAACTCCATGAAGCTACTTTGTGAAAAGGTCTCGTAGTACTGCTCAACTGATTCGAAGAATGAAGTAGTTGCGGAAAATGTTGTAGAACTTGGGATTAAAGAGTTTCTTCTGAAGTAATGAGTATGATTTGGTGGTGCCTCTATGGTAAATGATCAATGATGATCAATCCGTGTAAATTAGAGTGCAGAAAGGCATGAATCAGATAATGAACGGGCAATTTTGAATGAACGACCGACATCATGAGCATATGTTTAATGAAGTCGTATCATAGTTTCCGGTCATAGAATGTCTCATGCTTCGATTTCCGTATTGATCGTGACATGACGCCGGTTTTTTATTGGTTAACCTATCTGGGATTCCTAATTATACAGATGTATCTTCACGAAATTCAACCTGCGCCTGGGCTTTTTGGTAACATCAGCTCTCTCACAACAAGTGAAAGCATACCCGAAATAGGTAAGTTTTGAAAACTACTTTTTCTAAATAAATGTAAAGGCTCCCTTCAAAGGAAGTCAGTAGGGTAGAGAGAGAACACGATTAGCGTACAGTTTTCAGACTGATTTCCTATACTTTGTGGTCAGCTGCTCTCAATCGATTATTATGCTATGCAAGGTCCATCTGTTATGGCGACGAACAGGCGCTGGCCGACTTGCGGCAACACCGATGGTGGGAAACAGATGTGCTAGCCTCGATCGAATGGCAACCAAAGCGTTTTTCTTTCGCTGTTCATCGAAGTTCCACCAAACCTCACACATCACTTCTTTCGACTTCCGTAGCGTCGTCGGTGCATCTGGAGGCAATCCATCTGGCAAACAGCAGTGCGCATTGCAGTAAGCACCGAAATCGACCTTGTCGTTATCATAAGCGGTCAGTATTGTCCGAGTATCAATGTGCCCAGACCGCTCTCACTGACCTCCTGTACGTCATGCTGCTTACCTGGCTAGCTGTCCTTTGCACACTTCCACAAGGTGCCTATTTTTCGTACAATATCAACTCCAGTCATCCTCCGTCCAGTACCGTACACCATGTCAAGTTCTCACTTCCATCGAACGGCAGTGGTACGCGATCATTTCGTACCCTGGAGAGACTGCTGAAATTCGGTAATTACACGATCATACGCACTTCTCCTTCTGCTGTCAACAAATCCCCTGTCGGAGGTGTCGTGTTTCGACGTTACTTCAATGATCCTATTTCTGCGAAGACGAAAAGGGCTGCGACAGCACGAAAGGAACGGATTTGGCCGAATGGTGTTATTCCGTATGTAATAGCTTCGAATTTTTCTGGTGAGATTTTTTTCTGTTGGCTTCGATTTATTATTGATATAGTTTTCTTTCGCAAAAGACCTTTTTGATAAGAGAGGCTATTTTTCATACTTAAATAGAGAGTTTCTTTTGCGTCAGATAATATGCGTCCACCAAGTACCGATTGCGCAAGGATAATGCCTAAATTCACTCTCCTTCCAAAATAGGTGCTCAGGGTTGAAGCTCTAAGACTTTTTCGATCGCTCCATTTTGGTTTCTTCGAATTAGCAAAGATAACACTTCTGAAGAGTGCTGTAGATCAATTAGATATAATGAGATAGGACTCATAAGGCGTTAAAAAACTACTAAGGATACGACTGTAATTCTGAATTCTTATCTACTTTTCTTGCAGGTGAGCATAAGAACTTGTTCCAGAGGGCAATGCGACATTGGGAGAATCATACTTGCGTTTCGTTTGTACCTAGACAGGAACATCATAAGCACTACATAATGTTCACCATCGACAAGTGTGGGTACGTTCTATAACTTTTTTTTCATGCGTTAGTTAATGTTCCAACCATTATTATGCTGGCAAGCAAAAGCACTGGCTTGTGTGCCTGAGGGCGCGGAGCTATTTTACTTTCATCTACCATTTCTGAAAACAAAAGTTCTTGTGCTCACTAATGCTTATGGAAAACCACAACTTTACGTTCTCTATTGGTTATTTCCAGCTGTTGCTCCTACGTTGGGCGTCGTGGTGACGGCCCTCAAGCGATATCCATAGGAAAAAATTGCGACAAATTTGGTATCGTTGTTCATGAGCTTGGCCATGTTGTTGGATTTTGGCATGAGCATACTAGACCAGATCGTGATGATTATGTCGATATCTTCTACAAGAGTATCCAACCAGGTAAGCCTACAACCAGCACTTATCTCAACAATCTTTTTCGACTATAAGGCGAAAAATTATCTTGAGTTTCAATCTTGAGCACGAAATAGGTTTGTGAAGGAATTTTTGTCAATTCGGCGGCTCCCCAGTATCTTCAGTTGAAGTGCAGTTTTAGTTTTTGGAGACAGATGTCTAAATAATCTGGAATGGGTCGTAATTAAGATAGTCGAGCTCCTCAGTGAATATTACGCTGTACTGTAGTCAAACGTAGGCAGTTGCTTCTCTCTACGTGTCGGAACTTCTTTTCCCTCACATAGTCACATGTAAAGAATTTTGTCAAATTAAGTTAATTAGAGCTTTCTTTGTTTAAATTAGTTTCACATATTTTATGCATAGGGCAGGATTACAACTTCGAAAAATCAAAACCGGAAGAGGTGGATTCGCTGGGAGAACCGTATGACTTCGATTCTATAATGCATTATGCTCGTGATACATTCTCACGTGGTACCTTCCATGACACAATATTGCCCAAACCAAGCTCAGGTAAGCTTTCGTACGTATAGTTATAGCAAATGATTAGCATATAATTTGAGGGCTACCTCACTTGATTTGCTCGTTTAGGTTTTCGATCTGAAATTGGGCAACGTATTCAGTTGAGCGAAGGCGATATCCGTCAAGCGAAAAAGCTCTACAAATGCCCAGGTGCAAACTACTATTGTAATCTTCGGATTAATCTGAGTATCTCTTAAATTAAAGGCTATTTTTAAGCATGTGGAAGCACACTTCTATCAGAAACAGCTGAGCTGATTCCCTCTACCGCTGGAAAGTGTGTGTGGCGTATTGTAGCGGCAGAAGGACAAACGATTTTCCTCAACTTGACAGGTCTGTTTCCTTCGAAAAATCCTAAAGTTTTTTTTTATAACATTTTGTATCACCAGTAAATAATGATCACACCTAGTATAGCAGAAGTGTTTTTGAAAGTTTGTGTTATAGTACGGAATTTCAGGATCTTTCTTGCTTCCTCCTTCGACTACCTGTATTGAAGAGAAGGAGAATGCGATAGTAGTCAAAGACGGTTATATGATCAAAGCACCAGTTTTAGGCATGTTTAGCATATTAATTTAATAAGTTCCTTTTTAAAAATTGCATCAAAATATTTAGATAAGATTTGTGGCGACGAGACTGGCTATAGGACCGTTGTATCTACCGGTAGTAGGCTTTATGTTGAACTTCATACTACACTATTACCAGTTTTCCCTATTGGAAAGTATAATTCTGTCTGTGGTGGACCTATTTTCGCTGACAGTGGGGTGATTCAGGTATGAAATTCCAATCAAATAACATGCTCTTTTACAAAAACAGTTCATCAGATGATTGTCAAAATGGGTAGCCATTACTGATTCATCTTTTCTCTAACAACTTATCATTCATATCAATATTTTTCCAGAGCCCAAGGTATCCCGAATCGTATCCACCCAACGCTGATTGTTTTTGGACGGTGCACGTTTCTGAGGGCTACCAGGTCGCTGTAGACATTACATATTTTCATGTAAGTTTACAGTGATAGTGCTTGTTCTATCTAGAGCAGGAGTTCCACTTTAAGGGAGTGGAAGGCAACTCGTGCTTGAAGTTTGTTGCGCTGCTTTTAAATTATACCTTTTACAATGCTGCTATTTCAGCTTGAGCAGCACAAAGACTGCATTTATGATCGAGTCGTTTTCTGGGAAAGCTCGGAGAGTGGAGCCCCACTCGCTACACTGTGTGGTGTGGTTACTGATAGACAAATTGTTACGAGGAGGAGCAACCAGATGGTAATCAGGTAATGTAGCTCTCACTACCGTCAATTATTCTGTGCTTGGATCGACTGATTCAGGTTGATTTCGGATAACTCTGTTCAAAAATCGGGTTTTGAATTGTCGTTCGTCCGTGAATTGGACGAATGTGCCATGGGAACGAAACTCTGTGAACAGCGTTGCGTCAACACCGTTGGTAGTTATAGATGCGACTGCCACGTCGGTTATAGTCTTCGTCCAGACGGGAAAACATGCGAAAGTAAGTTGCTAGTAGATTATCTGTCCTAGTTATTGATGAGTCAATGTTTTTTGGAGATTTTGTATTTGCTCTGTTGCAGCTCTGCAGCTCGCATCTTTTCCTTTCATTTCGCTGTCTTGTCATATTCCCTATGACGCAGTTGTTGATAAAGTATGCGACATAAATCGCCTGAAGACCCATAATTACGTCCTATTATGAAGTTTTCATGTCAAAGAGTTACCATTATAGGGCTTTGAAATTGCCATCCAAAATCGTCGTACGAAAAGACCCTTCTGTCTTTAGAGTGAATCATGCTGTTTTTTTCAACTTTTGGTTTGCAGGTACATGTGGAGGATTCCTTAGAGCGTCTCATGGCTCCTTTGCATCTCCCAATTTCCCACGACATTACCCTTCTTCAAAGAACTGTGTATGGGAGATCGAAGCAGATGCTGGATATCAGATATTCCTGAATTTTACCACCTTCAACATTGAGGTCTGAAACTCATGGTTTGTTTCCTTAATCCATACTATGGAATGTCGTTACAGGGAATGAAAACGGAATGTGCTTACGATTATGTGAAAATCGGTGAAAGCGAGAAACTTTGCGGAGAATACAGTAAGAATAATTTGTTAACATTTTTTGAATAAGAATAGTTTGTTATTGTTTTGATTTTTTCTACATTTATTGTTTTACAGCTGAACCACTGTTATTCACATCGCCTTCAAATCGTGTAAGGGTGGAGTTTGTGTCTGATTCTTCAGTTGAGCGGGCTGGTTTCTCCGCTCATTTCATAGCGGATTTGGATGAGTGCCAAGAAGACAATGCTGGTTGTGAACATATCTGTCAGAATAGGCTGGGTAAGTTGCTTATGCTTTTGTGGGTGGAGGTGCTTGAAGATCGTTGACGAAGTTATTGCCGATTTTTCATTGAAGGGTCGTATCTGTGCCTTTGCCATGCTGGATATGTTCTTGCTGAGGATGGTCATAATTGTAAAGAAGGAGGATGTTTCTTCGAATTGAATTCACCGAGCGGTAAGAAACAGTTTCTTGTCAGATATGTCGACTTATCTTCATCAGTACAAAACTATAAACTGAAAAATACTTTGCATTAATCACTTATTTTTTTCATTTATTTACTATTTGTACTTTAAGTGCACTCTGTGTTAGTAAAAACATGTTTATCTAGATTCTTAGAATTCATGACAGATGCACTTTCAGGTGTTATCACTACACCAAACTACCCCGGTGACTATCCGAAAAGTCAGAATTGCACATGGCACTTTGTTACCACTCCCGGACACCGACTCATGCTTGTTAGTAGACGTACTTTTGATTCTCAGAAATGTTTTCGATTAGAATTTTATTTCTATTTCGTCCACCAATCTATTCAGTAAACATTGAACGACTCGAGCTGCAAGTCATTAACGTCTGCCGCTCGCAGGCTGTATACTTTGCAAACATATTACAAAGATTTTATAGACGTTTTTGTCATTTCAAGTGGAGGAGCATTCTCAGTGCAAATACGATTCGGCATCGATTTATGATGGTGGTGATACCAATGCTGTACTTGTCGGTAAGGTTTGCTTTTGCTTCGTTAATTCAGGTTCTCTGTTCCTTTTTGCAAGGAGAAACTTCCAGTATCCGCTAGGAATGTGTACTTGTAACAGCATCAACTTTTAATCCTAGGTATTTTCTGCGGAGTGGTTCCACCTCCATTGTACATGTCGTCCACGAATCAACTATTCCTCACTTTCGTTTCGGATGCATCAGTATCACGTCCTGGATTTGAGGCCAACTACGCTTCAGTTTGTGGTGGCCGGTTGACAGCCGAATCTTCTCCAGGTCATATTTACTCGCACGCCACATTTAGTGACAGCAAATATGGAAAAAGTCAGGTCAGTGCCCTACTTTCTACCCTCTTTGTTTTGAATCTTCGGTGTATAATAGTTCGGGTTCTGATGGTGTGTACGTAATACTAGATGTTGATGCAACATATCCATCTAGGATTGTTGGTGGAGAGTATCAGCAAAATCACGACATCGAGGTGTGCGACTTGAATTCAGTACATTTACTTTGGAAGCTGAGGAAACTTGTCAGTATGATTATGTAGAGGTAAGTACCCTTGCTTCATGTAGGGAACTTTAGCATCTGCATTGTTGGAGGTGCACACCGTACTGGTGAGAGACTTCCTAGGTGAGGAGGCCTTCGGCAGCGTCAACTATTGAGCGTGGGGTACGCTGAAGTCGGAGTGGGGCAGCGTATACTAATGAGCGTGGGGTACGCTGAAGCAGGAAAGCAAATTGTTTGAAACACACTATACAGCAACGTGTGGGTGGAGACAATGGGTATCATTTTGTAGTTTTTTTTTTACCATGCTGATAAATTTGCTTACATTGCCCAGATCTCGTTTTGGATGGAACTGTACTCTGCTCTGAATTCGATTTTCTCGGGTTATGATAACCTCGGAATTATTCAGATATATGATGGTCTTGAACCAGCTCAACATCGATTATTCGGAAGATTTTGTGGGGATCAAATACCGGATACTATAACAAGTACAGGTACATGGAAGTTTCATATTGATTAAAGAGTAAATACTGGTTTGTAACATGTACTTCTGCCACGCTCCCTGTCCAGCGATAGCACACTAAATCACTTATGCCAAAAAAGCGTGTCGACCGTTTGCTTCAGTTTTCAGAAAAGATAAAAATTGTTGGCTTATACATTTTGCTAGCAGCTACATCACTGTACAGACCAGACCCGTGTTCAAATGTTCCTACAATGCTTTACGACCTCACTGGCTATTGACAACCCCTGAGGAAAAGGCCATCCTGCCATCCTGTTTCTACAACTCTGCGAACTGATTTTTCGATAAAAGCAAGCTGCCTCTGCTACAATCTGAATAACTGAGAGCTTTCGGATTGAGTGGTGACGGCACTTTTGAGATAGTCATATTCTAGGTCCTGATATACTGCTGATTCTACATACGGACGATTCCGAAGAGGAGAAAGGTTTCGTTGCCGTATATCGCGAAGCACCACGTGGCCGTATGCAACCGAAAGCTCAAATGCCACGGCCTTCCCCGAATAAGGAACCTATTAGCTAATATCATAGCCTTTACGTGCAAGCTTTAACCTAAATAGAAGCTCAAGGATTGGTTTTTTTGGCAGCAAACCGTAGTTGTTTTCAGTTTTTGTTTACTGTAGAGATTTTAGGTCAACTAAATTCAAATTATGAATCGCTGCTTTAGGTTTTATTGGATTCGCATATCATATTGTAGGTGCGTATTAACGCTATTCGCTTATATCTGACCACCGTTCCATTTTTATTCGCATTGGTGAAAACAGTATGTGGGCTCGTTACCGTATCTTAAGTGCTCAATTACAGTGATGACAGATGACTGTTGTCAAAATATGACTCGAATAATTCCCAGAGAGAAACGTTTTATTCATTTGTTCGCCGACCCCACCGCCCATCGAATCGCTTTAGGTTCGGAACCTTTTTTTTCAGCCGAATTTGTTCTCTATTTTGCGCTTCTCCTGATCAGTTTTCTTCTGAAATGCCTCCCATTCATGACGTAGCGTCGTAATTTTGTTCCAATCAGCTCATACTGTTTCCACAAAATTACAGTTTTACTTTTGCCGAGTTCATGTTTCGTGATGATTCCAATTTTTTTGACGAGATGTTTATTCTGAGATATCATATGTATTGACATGAATTCGAGCATGGTATTCTATTTATTGTTTCATGTATTTGCTAATAAACATCTTCTGGTTCTTCAGCAACCCATGTTACCAATCGTAATCGCTATTGATCGTAACATATCGACTCCATATTGCATTTCAAATAGATTGTCACAACTTCAATTTGGTACTGTTTTTAGATTGAGATAAGTTTTCAGCTCGTTTTGATGCCAGCGGATCCCATCACTAATGGTAGTTCATCGTCTTTGAAAAGATGGATGGCCGACTTACCAGCTACACTCACATCTAAACCTTTACATTTACTAAAAATTCCTGGTAAGTCACGAAAATTCCCTCTTATAATTTCAGCGTTTGAAGCAGTGTATAGGGAGGCTCCCTTGTAGCCAAGTTAGTGGTATCGGCAGAAAGTTTTTCGAGAGAGATGAGCCTAAATTTGAACAACTCCGGGTTGAATTCGAGGACCTTTCTGTCTATTAAAGTAGACCAAATATGTAGAATCATTGATTGACACTTGCTGAAGGTAACCTTATTCTGTCGCTTATGTTTTGTGCTGCAGCTCGGTGTCTCCAAAAATGATTTAGTATCTTACGTCCTGCACGCTTAGAAAACCCAGATTGCCTAGTTTTGGTTTGAAATGGTCGACACCTTTGATGCTCAGGCATCCTTGGTTTCCATTTTTCCTTGTGTCTTTACTTTTTAATTAAAGACGTAGTAATCAGAAATCGGAGTCACCATTCAACCGTACCACACTCTCAATTTTTAGGCTCGCATGATTCGGGAGCAACTGCAGAACTCGATCCAAAACTTCCTGTAGCAATCGACTTGTCAGATAACATTCGTCGTTTTGCAAAACCAACATGTATCAAAATGGGCATCAAACGATGGGCTGTTTCACAACGGTTCAGTTCTTTTTGATATTTCATTGATTATTTAGCTAGTTTATGATTTTTGGATGAGCTATATAGGATAGGACACCCTTCGTAAATGCTCTGAAGGCGAAATACGGTATGCTCCTTATAAGTAGGTGGGAACGTCTCATATTTACAGCTGCTCGATTCGTGAACAGCTTGAACACGGGGTCCGTTACCTCGATTTACGTATCGCTCATCCGCCACCAGAAGTACGAAGCAGCGAAAAGGCGAGTGCTTTCGAATCCTTATATTATTCATAACTATTCCGAAGGAAATGAATATTTCTTACTTGAGCCAAGGAGTCTGGTGTGGGATGCATCACATAACACTTATTTTTTTCTTCTCTGCGATTCTCAAATCACATAGGAGGTGTAGGAGGTGAAATTATAATAGTATTGGAGAAAACGCATCTCACGGTAGTTATATCCATGAAGCGTGAAGTTTGTCAGCGTAGAGCTTTTGGGAAGCATCGCACGCTCACAAATGTAAAAACAGAAATATAGTTTTACATGATGGAGCACAAAGAACGTTGCGATCAGAATTGTCTGTTTGAGCTTGTACTCTAGTCGAACCTAAGCTGGAAAATTTCAGGATTTCCGTATAGTTCACGGGTTGTATGGCATCACGTTACGAGATTGTCTAAAACAAGTCGCAGATTTTTTGAACGAAAACGACAAGGAAGTAAGTGAAGCCGAGTTGAATACGTTTGGTGTTAGCGAATGATAGAATTGTTTTTGTGTTAATCCGAAAAAAAAANAAAAAAAACTAGAAACTGGAAACTAAAATCCAAAAATGCTGTGTTGTGTTGTTTTGTAGAATGAATCGTCTAACTGATTTCCAAGAGCAACCGTAATGACCTCTGATTACCTTCACCTCATTCTGACAGTTGTGCCTGTAGGAATCGATCGATTTCTCATAGTCCAAGAATTCAGTTAATTCAGTAGATACCTCTCTCTATTGTACAGTCAATTCTTCCATATTGCGACCTTACTGGTTTGCTAGCGCTTCCTATGACAAGCGCTAACTGTAGGCATTTCAGAGACAGGTGAGCTCGATTGAAAGCCGGGGGATTGTCGAATAAAACGGGGTTTTCCCCTGTCGCTTGTTATTTCATGGCCAGGAGGTTCAATAAAAATACCGAAGTGGGAAGAGTAACGGTGAAACCGCCTTGTGATCATCTTCCTCGCTTTCCCAATAGTTTTGGTGCTTTGAGAAGCTGTATACGATCGGTTGCACCGTACCCTCAGTGCCTGTTTGAAGTCCCCTAACGTCGAGTCATATGCAGCTTTTCAGGTTATACTATTCGATATGAATCATGTGTATAACATTAACATAGCGGAATTCACAATTATACGACAAGAAATATTAGAAGCGTTTGGAAAATCCTGGTTATGCCCTTATACTGAAGATATCAATACAGTTACCCTAGATTACATGTGGAAGTCAGGTTACAGGTGAGACGTCCCAAATATTGTTTTTTATTCCCACGTTTCAAGGTTGTCCTTTTTTATTCATTATTTTGGAACCTCGAGCAGAATTCCTCCTAATAATAGTATTGTTTTTGTTTCCAGAGCAATTGTTTTTTGCACATTCAAATCATCGGATCCGACTGGGTTTCTATGTTGGCCCTGGACTACAATATCGTCACCATGGCCGAATACTAGTAATATTAATACTCTGATACAAAACCTCAAGAACGGTTTGGAATCACGTCCAATGTCGAAGAGTGAGAAGGAGCCACTTCGATTCTTCGTGTCTCAAGGAGTTATTACACCACAGGACTCGGACGTGGTGGGTTATTGAGGTCGCTTCCATATTGTACAGTTTTTCTGTAATAGAATGAAGTGATCGACTGTCATCAATTATTTTTGGTGTGTTATGTGTTCAACTTTTATCCCAGAAAACTCAAAAGCACAGTTTACAATAGTTTTGGGGTAACTAGTTTAAGACGAGTAATGGGATGGTAGTCCAGAATAATGCAGAAGTAGGCGAAGAAAACGCGAAAATCTCCGGGTTAAGTGAAGGCTTTGAAAAGAAGTGAAATTTGGGGAAGGTTTAAACGAGAATATGACATCAGAAGCTGCATGGGAGGGGTGCTTGGACGAGCTGTTCGAATGTGCCCGCCATTCCACACAGCTGGGTATAGTAAGGCTGTCTCTGTGCAACATATGCAATCCGGTGCGAATGATGCAACCGGTACAACCTCTACAACGCAGTGAAAGACTCATTCGCCTTTGGGTGTGTACTTCGGCTAAGCTGTTTTTTAGGTCCTTCTTACGCCTTCTAGGCAGTTTCCCACCCACTAGCGTCTCTAGTACTATCCTCGGATGTCACCGGTTGCTCCTGGAAAAAGGATTCTCAAACACCCTTTTATAGTGAACTGTGCCTCTATCCTTTCGCTTTTGTAAACATCAGAGGTGTGAATCTAGGACCTCCTTGAGAAAGTTATGAGTTATCTTTGATTATACCTTTGAACATCGGGCTTTACTCTTGAAAACTTCGTAAGAGAAAGTCATCAAATGTGTTTCAGTCGTTTTTTAGAAACTCACTCTATATTGTGTATTTAGATTCTGCGATGGTTTTCATCACTCCAAGAGTTTTCGAAGGATGTTACTCCTACAGTACTTCAGTGGATGAGCGAGCTTTCCGAGGAAATCAAACAAAAAATCAATATTGTCCTCCTAGACTATATCGACGATCATACATCTAATTTCATTATATCACTTAACAAAGCCCAAAACTCCGAAATCTGAAAATGAAGCTAAAGAGGACCGGCGGTGACCAGCCGGAATCGTCTAAGCCGGTCCAGGTGGCAGAGAGTCACCCAGAAGAAAAATCATAGAGCTAGCTACCTGGACCGGGTCAGGGGTTACAATGGGCTTTGTGTCATAGAAACTTTATTGAATATTTTATACTTTTGTAATAGTCATCTGCCGCTCATTTGCTTTGTCATTTTGTAGAATTATAGTCAATTCATGAGGGGAATGCCAAAGGTCGTTACTGGTTAAAGCAGATCACTTACCACTTTTACTTAGTCATAACTAGATCTCGAAACTTAAAACTTTGATACGCCCGATTTGATCTAGTCTATCTTTCCTATTATATCTCTTTTTTTCTCCTGCTTACTGTGATCACTGTGATAAAGGCATAAATAAATAATATACACGAATTTTGAGATGGTATTTACATCGCTTGTTAGTTTTTTGGGATACGCCGTGCAGCTGTTTCCCCCTCGGAATCGTGGCGTTGCTTCGATCTTATTCCGCTCCTACTTCGTAATTCCGGGCAGGCCAGAAAAGTAGAAGTCAGTGTTTTAATCATTTTTGAAAGTGAAGGAGCAGTAAATTGACACTGGGAAGGCTTGTTGGAGGCTACGGCAATTCTGTTTATTTACTTATTTGTTTGTTAAATACATGTATGGGAAATAATACGAGACCCCTCCTGTGTAGCTTGGGTTAAATCAGCCAAAAACCTGGAAAACTAATCTGAAGTCGGGAAGGTAGGGGGTAAGAGTGATTGTCAAACCATTTGGCTGAAAGTGCTTAATAGGTCCAGCTGTAATGTAGGCACAGGAACAGCCGCATAAATCATTTGGGTATAACCCATTACTCATTGCGTCTCAGACAACAAGTTCGGTACAATTAAATGCAATGTAGAGCAGTTGGAGGAGAATAAGTTATCGAGTGGCCTTTTTTCTTTGTTGGTACTGATTGACTATTCATAGAACTCAGTTCCTCTTCCATTTTTCTCTATAGCTGTAGGGTTAATCTGAAGGCTTCGCGTAATTGTATTCTATGGAAAAAATGGTTTACTTTGCCTTTACTCGTTTTATTCGATCACAAGCAGTTACCTTCAGGTTGTGGTTTAATCCATGAATCAAATTGAAAGGTGAGTAAGGAGGTGGCGATCTCTGGTAGGGGACGGTTGCCGAATGATTATGGTAACCCGTAACTGAATCACCGTATATGTAAGAATTAAATGCTGATGGGTGCTAGCACTTCCAACAATCTCCCAACCTTCGAGAACTGTTCGTAGATTAGAGCTTATGACTCATACAAAATATTCATTAGTACTACCCAATCATGTTTTCAAAATGCGCCATGCATTCGACTTCATTTAGAATCGTAATAGCGTATTTGGCCTGTACAATTAATTGTGGTAGCCAGCCGATGTACAAGTCAGTGCTTATCCTTTAATAGACGGGCCGCAAACCGATCCCAGAAGGATGGAAACCCCGGTTGGCGTGGAGGATAACGATACGAGATCCGATCTCCGGGCCATACATGTGTGATGGCGCGCCACTACCTGGTAGATTACTTATGCCCGCACCTAAAATGGTCCAATTTCCCCTGAGCTTTCCATCGGCGAATTTTCGAACACTTTTCTATCCAAATAAAAGTTGGAGCAGGCCATGGAAACCAGCTGGTCGTGGAGCATTGCGCGTGTCATTTCGAACACTCTGTGCCGCTGCACAAACTACAAGTGAACGCACGCCTAAATCATTAACTGCCACACACATCAGCAAAAAATAGCCAGCCGTTTTAGATGTGTTTCCTCCTCCGTTCTTTATGATTTTCTTATATTTTCTTGTCACCCAGATTCGCTTGTTTCCTTTCCTTCAGTTTCATGGAGCCATTGTCTAGCGCGGTTTGAGGGTTTTCCATGTTCAAACAAAATTTTTCGAGGGCAACAGGAAGTTGTTCATTTGATGGAAGTTTTCTTAGTTTTCGACCTTCACTTACATGGAATGTCGGCTAGAATGATGTAGCTGGAGCTTTTTCTCCATTATAGCATAACGTTGTTGAAAAAGAAAAATTTATGTTAATCAATTGAGCATCGTGAGTAAATGCTTACGTGCAATATTCCTTGAAAATCTATTTCAAAAATAATCTCTACTTTGCAACTTTGATTTGTAATACATCATACTGTTGGCAGTAGTTGTTCCAGCACTTCTTATTGTATTTCCCATTCAAGTTGCGATATTAAAAACCATTGCTTCAAAACCTTTCCTCGTACCGCATACAAAGCCACCTGCTGGGTATCTTCCTAACCAAGACAAAGCCCTAATTGTTTCAGGATAGTTCGTGTTTGGAACAATTTCTGTAGCGCAGCATTCATTTTCAAAACATTTTTGTAAGTTGTAACCGCCGTGATAGGCTTCCTCTTTTCCACCTCGTTCTTTCATAATGCCAATTATACCAGTGGTCGTGGTACTCTCACGAAATGTCCGAGGTTTTTTTTTCTCTTCCGTCTCAATCTACATATATGTTGGATTTAGGTAAACAATCATAATTGCGGAAGAGATGAATTCAGATAGTCTACCAAACCATAACGCAGTAGAGACATGTAAGTTCCTTTCAGTTACAGCAATATTATTCAAGTGCAGTAGGTTCGGTTGTGTCCTAAATTTATTAACCTCTTCCTCCCTCGATGCTGGTGGTTTGCTTAATTGTACACACACCTGATTGACCTAATTATGGTTATCAATCAAACAAATATTGCGAAATATGGTAAAACTTGACCATAGAACATCGCGATCTAAAAATAGCGAAATGTCTATTGAGCAAATATCTATCAACCATCGCATGAACGAACACGAATAAGGCTAAAAATGATTCTCTTAGTTACATTCTCATGGTGTGGGAATGCTCTGCGGTCTTCCATACTTCCATGAGTTTTAGATTAGTCTTTCAATGGTCCAGATCAACGCTACCCATCTTATTAAATACTTCTCGCGAGAAAAAAAAAACAAAAACTGTGCTGCTGAAATTTTGCCCTCTAAGCGATTGGGCTCTTCTGATTGCGATTATGTCATTTATTTTTGATTCATTCGTTGTATCGATTCTTCATGTGGTTACCAAAAAAGGTACTTATAATCAATGTAGGATTGGTGCAGCGAGTAACTTGTATAATGTAGGTTTTATTCTTCTGCTAAAGCGCATTGGCACTCAGAGTATGTGCCATGTTTTCCTTCAGCCTCAGCTACATACATTCGTGGGACCAAGGAAATCTCTCTCTTCGAACTACCTGTCTCGTAATGTAAATGGTACTTTAAATCATATTGGTTTTTTTTTGCTGCCACGGGAGCGTAAAATGAAGAGTGCCATCGGTTGCTGTGTAGAAGGGAATTGTTCGAAGAAGTGTTTAGACTCTCAATGCAAACGAAAAATTTTTCCTTGGTGGTAGTCGGGCGGTTCTTTCGGCAGAGATTTGACGGCGGCGTTTCACTCGCTGTGTTTGTTAGAATTTGTGTTCATGTTCGATTTGATTCGTTAGAGGTTCAACTTCTCAACGTTTTGTTTTTGCTTGCCATTGGAGTAAATTAACCTCCCAATTCCGTGTAAGTGTTGAGTTCCATTTTCACCTATTTTTTTAGCCCTTGCTTAGCGGACATTAGTACTTTTGATCAAATCGATCCAATCTGGCCATTTCCGGTCAGCAGATTTATACCATTCAGTTTTAATGGATTGCGCAGTGTGTCGTACATTATCTTTGTGTGCCCCATCATATTAGAGTAGTTTCCAAGCGAATTGCTTTTTCTCCACAGCGAATTGCCATAGACCACGTCGACATGATTTTTGGTCACCTAAAAATATGGGGCCTCTAAACCCTTTTCATGTATGGCTAAGAACCTTGGGAAATGTGCCGTAAAGACTTAAATTGCCATAAAAGTCCTTTTGATGGAGCATTCATGGAATTAGTTCCAATGTTATCATACGTGTTTTATGTAATGTACGATCGTTGCGGGGCTTTGAAACATCTGAACTAACTAGCTGAAATGCAATTATTATGTTCACAGCACAGCGGACAGCTGTTCAGTGCATATAGCCGTTTCCACGATTTATGTCATCCCAGAATCTATAGCAGTGGGGGAAGCGGAGAGGATGGAGGGACCCTCGCGGAAAATTATTACCATCTTTTCATCCAATGGGGTATAAAGAAAGCCATTAGGCCATTACCCGAAGATTTCTCATGCTTTACAGCAATATCGTCAATTGCATCGTGCTTCAAAGTAAAGTAAGCTTTAAAAAGTCTTTTAATGATCACTTGGAGTTGATGAATTTGGAATTCCACTGTCTACTGTAATTCGGGGAGTTTTCACGTTCCTCCAGTTCATATCTGACATCTGATAGGTGAATTGAGGCTGAAATGAAAAGAATTGTTGCTAAGATGAAGAATTCCATGGAACAGTCACAGAAGCGTCCATTCCCAACGAGCCTGTTCAAGGAAGCATATTTGAATGTGTGGCTTTCTTTCTACTTCAGGATTTCCTTTAAAAAAAGGTTGCCAATCAAACGTGGTTAGCGGGGTGGTCAAACGAAAAATTCGTGACTTTAGCAAGACACCACTTTTTTTTCGCTCACGCAGCATGACCTCATGTGAATGAGCACATTCTCGTTCCTCAATGGAGGTATTTTTCATGCGGCGCTCTTTTTAGGCATAATGCTTTCTCTGCAATTTTCCTTCCCTCGCACTTCCCTCATTCATTACTTTAGAAAAGTAATTTTTTCTTTCATATGGTCGTTTGTGGCGGAATGTTCTTGCAAGCTACCATCGTGTGGCTCATTCATCATGAAGAATCTATTCTGCTAACCACAGCAAAGCCTTTTTCTAAGACATGATCGCTCATTCCGGTGCTACTCCCCCGCGTCAACAAGCCGTAGTCCACGCTGCAACGTGTTCCAGACTGGATTAAAATCTTCGGTAGTGAAATTCGATTCTCTTGGTCGTTATTTCAGTATGTCATATACGGAAATCGCATTATCGTTTTATCCTCTTCCCATTTTTTAAACTTATTTATATTCCTGCTTGACAAGGAAACTGCCAGATCTTCGATGTAATGGGCATTCTTTTGGGAGTTGAATAAGCCGCAAGGCATTATCCAGAAATTTTAATGGAGTCATGTACCATAACCTAACTGAAGTATCTGCTTTTTCAAATCCGCTTTGCTTACTTCGGACTTATACTCTGCCAGTCACAGCTGGGGAGGCTGGTCTTATAGGGTTTGAAATGAAAAACGCTTGATGATTCTAGAAAAAGTAATGGGATGCTCGAGTAGTGTAGGGAAGACTCCATTCCTGTTCCGTCCTATCACTTTTAAAGTGTATATTGAAAGCGGTTATCCGCCGGCTTTGATTGATTACTTTTTAGTACCTGAGCAGCTGAAGCGCATGTACAACCTTCAAAATGGAACAAATGATGCTCCAATTCGAGCAAATGTTTTTGATGACTTGGATGTGGACGGTTCCGTAACAAGCTCGATTCATTCGAGAGACCGACAGCAAACATTAGACACGTCATCGACGTCTATTTCCAGAAGAGATCTCAGTAGTACTGCCAACAATTGGATTCGATTGAATGTTGGCGGAAAGGCATGTATTTAATTAATGGATAAGATTTGATAGCGTCAAGCAGTGCGTTACTTCGTTTAGATCTTTCAAACCACTCGTGACACATTGATGAAAGTACCTGGCTCATTCCTTTATCGTTTATGTCAGGATGACAAGAGACTGCCCAGCGTAAAGGTTCCTCTTTTTGTAATGCTCATTTTTCCTTTCTAATTGCTTTAGAGCAGCCTCTTTCGCAGACCACAATATAATTTGCAGGATGAGACTGGTGCCTACTTGATCGATCGAGATGCAGATTATTTTTCACCCGTTTTAAATTACCTCAGACACGGCAGGCTTATAATAAATCCCGGTTTAGCCGATGAAGGTAAGTTTCATGACACGTTTCCTGCTATTTCCTTTCCATCAAAGTCTTCTCGGCTTAATCGGCATGTTTATTAGCCGGAAAGAGGTTCAAGAGGAAATTCCAGGAGTTCTGGAAGAGGCGGAATTTTACAATCTACCTCAATTGGTGCACCTCGTAAATGAGAGGATTCATGAAAGGGAAAGAAGCTCGAATGAAACTGGGGTGAGACCTAATATACTTTTTTGGTGCTATTTTTTCAGCTCGAGCCCATTTTATTTTTATTTCTCATGCGAAAATTACAGCGATTCAAAAGCGTATATCGTGTGATTCAATGTCATGAAGAAGAACTGACCACATTCATTTCGGCAACAAGCGATGGCTGGAAAATTGTCCAGGTGCGATGTGATTTTCGATCAATAATTAATGAGTCTAAAAGAATCTGACGAACAGCCCTAGTAAACACTCCCGAATACGCCACGCTTTCGAACTTCATTGGAATATACAAAGTATTTGATGTGTTTTAGGTTCTTCCTGTGCAGAGCAGATACCAGGATTACACAGTTGATAGGCAGCAAGAGTATTTATGTATTGTTGTGCGAGAATGTCCTGATAATGGTTCGGTCAGCGATAGCCGCGATAGAGCAACTCTGCTCCAACAGAAAGCTAGACGTAGGTTGTATTGCTTCTTTCTATCTTTGTTTCGCTAATGAGCTCTAGTTGTTGTCGAATTAATCCTATTAACTATTTATTATGGGCTCTTTTGACCAGTATTCGTTCTTGGATATGTGAAGATTGATGTTCGTTGGATGTCATCGCTTTTCTAATCCAAAGCCCCTGGAAGCTACTCTATGAAATTGAGTCAATATGAAAATAGGATGTAATGGAAGTATTTGCAGATAACTAGCTGGAGCGTTGAACTTCGTTCACAAAATGCCACTTATCAAGAAATTGCTTCAAGGTGACATTAGTATCGAGAAACTTCATATTTTCCCATTTTCCTTTCATTTCACACATCATATTTTTGATTGTTACGTTATGCATTCACAATTAAGAAATTTTTTACTTCTACGATATGAAAATGTCATATTAAGGTGACTGTCTAATCATTTTGTATAGCTGCTCAATTTCTATTCTCCCCTACAACGGTTCTAATTTTCTAATCTCATTTCGCACTTTTCCAAGCCCAAACAGCCGATTTCCGTATCATATTGTATTGCACACTTCTTACGTCTTTGTTTCTGCTATAATTTATACTTTGTAATTTATTATAATGGTGTGTTTTCTTCATTATGTAGGACCAAACTTTGTCCAGTGTTTTATACTTTTTTCTTGAATATGAAATGCGTATAGCAAACAATGCTTCACAACGTTCCAGCACTTCTTTGTGTCAATGTACACCTAGTCTTTTTTAATCCCTCCTCGTTGTCTGTCATAATTCTTTACTCGCTTTATGATCTCCCATTTTTTTCAACGAACGAAGCAGCTTTTGCACCATGTTTCCATATTTAAGTATTAAATAAAGTTCGGTGATTTTGTGTATTTGTCAGATCGCCAGGCTAACGCTGGGTTTCCCTTCTTTTCGTGTAAAGTTGGCCTGCCGCCCACGTTCCTCCCGAATTTGGAATTATGGTACAGGAAAACAGGAGTTGTGAATTACGTTCAAACACTTACCAGGTACACGTTGTGAGCGCCTCGCCCGTCATCAGCGGAGTCTTGCTCAACTCATGGGTGTTTAAGAAACTCGGTTCATCCACCTCCTTGCGCAGATTTACTCAGATTACGCTCATTTCACGCACACCCTACTCCTAAGCACCTAGCGGGCGGTATACAGTCGAGTCACTTTCTAGCACATACCATCAGAATCTTAATCTCCACCTTTACTCGTATCGAATTCGAACAATCCGGGTAAAAGTCACAATTTTGGCGCTCGTCCCAACCCCTGTGGGTGAACTGCAGTTGCTCACCTAATATCAGGACACCCATATTGTCGCTCGAACCTCTATACAATCTGAACGCATAAGCAAGCACAAGTTATGGACTCTTCTCCTCATACATGAATTTTCGGCGCAGTCTCCGACCCCTGCAGGGGAACCTGATCCTGTCGCCTACCATCAGTGTTCCTGTCCTGTCGCTATCCCTTACCAAACTTGAGATGTTGGAAAAGACAAGTAAAAGAGACGTTTTATAGAAATCCACTTCAAATTTCCAAACAAGTGTGATATTGACAGGGACACCCAGAATCCCTATCAATTTACAATGATTAAATCATGAAAACAAAGTTATACAACCAATCGATAAGTGATGTAGCGACCAGCGGTTTCTGATGGACGTACGATTTTAACGACTTGACCACGTTTGAGTCCAAAATATCGAGCAACTGGATCCGAGAGTTGAATACGAGGCAATTGAGTATCTTTCAATTTGCTGAAAATTCAGTAAACTTACTTTTTCTTCAAGTCAAAGGCAAGATGAAGTTGCCAAAGAATAGGAAATAATGAAGGAACTCACTATCTTGCTAGTAGTTCAGCTTTTTCGTCACTAGTCATGACAACATGTTCTGGGACAAGTTCATGCTCCGTAATATTTACCATTAATTCAGATTCCAGAAAATGCTCCAGGATATACTTTGGAGCCATATCAGCTATAGCCTGAAGGAAATACTAAGTTAGCAAAGGCTAACTGGTAACTCTGAGCTAGGAATAAACACAACAAATTAATTACCTGCTTTGCGCTCGGAGTCATTCCAGTTTGAACCACTATAATTGCTCTAGTAATTGTTTGTTCCTGCATCTGCTGGCAAATGGCTTTAATCGTTTTTATTCCTATTTTTGTGTCTTCTGGGAAGAAAACAAACATCTGATCTGAAAAAATAAACAATCGCATTGGCCATTCAATTTACAATTCCTTTCAAAGCCAGGGAAACACACCTGTTGGATCATCGTTATGAGCAACAAGAATGGTGAGATCACTGCGAGCCGGTTTCCTTTCACTCGGACGATCGCCAAACATCTCTTTGAACTCCTCTAGTGTTTGATCCAATTCTTCTTGGGTCACTAAGTATCCGCGATCGTGACACATCTAAACAGGGGCAACTTATAATCAGAAAATACAGTTCTCCCATGAAATCCTCTGCAAAAAATGAAGATAGCTTACAAGGGCTTTATAAACAAACCTGCATTATGGTCTTCCTCACTCGCCAAAGTTTATACGTTTCTTGCTCGTCATCTGCCATGTTACTCTGAAGTACTCACAAAAGATATCAATAAGACCATCTTCTAGTTAATAATATTAATATGATAGTATCCGCAAGGTACAGATAAATACATCAGACATCGACTGGTATTTTTGACAACTTGAAAACTGGGTAAAACTTTATCATAAAATCTTGTAATTGCGAACGTAACAAACGAACAAACTCTATACTATTATACAAACCATATGAGGTTAGAAAATGGAAGAGAACATACTAGTACTCGTAAGACTCCGGACTATCTGTAAAACCTGATCTCTCAGGCTATAAGTTCAAAAATATGAGTAAACATGCAGAAAACACGCTGTTCATACTATGAGACTCCAATAATTGAGGAATTTAAGCCTTGTTCATTTTACCGGGAAAAGCGGTCGCGTGATCCTCTACAGAAACTCCCATTCCTTCTGGCTTCAAACCTGAAAAGAGCGCGATAGGAATGACCGGGCGATTCTTTTTTCCGTAATACATGGAGGATGGGAAATGGAATAAAAAGATGAACTGGATGAATTGATCTATCGACAATTCCTTATTTGGGCTAGATAAATTTTAGCTCAGCTCATGAACGAGAATCAAAATCCACCCGCTTCGAATAAGAAATGCATACTGAATGTAGAAGAAAATTATTAAAAGAAAACCAACCAAAATAGATCGCTCCGTACACCAAGGCAGCAACTGTGAAACCTTGAGCAAGACAGCGGCCACGCATGAAAAGCTGTGCCTGATTAGGTTTCCGTTTCAGAGTTGCACTTAGCATGCCTGACATTACAGCAAACTAACAACATGAAAATGCAGTTGTTGTAGCGACTCTTAATAGCGACTTTTATGCTTTTGTAAAATTGCATCAGAATCTCACCAATGAGGCATCCCACGGTTGCAGCCATACCGATAGGAACAAATGGATTACTCAAAGCTCTTTGTAGAACAGTTGAGGACATGCTTTTACTGTGGGATCCTTCTGAAACGAATTTGTCACAAAATATAAATGCCACAGGTGTAATGGAGTCACAGGCAATTGGATGAGTGCTCGTATTATCAGAAGGTGATCTGAATTCTAAGCAGCTTTATAGTGAAGTAAGGATCGAAATACAGATACCTTGTCACTTGCAAAAAAGCAAATCTGCAAAACTCACTGGAGAAATCTTGAGGTATCATGGGAACTGTTTGTGCATATTTCTCACGCTCGACCTGAATTAATTACAAAAAGTGCATGTAAATTGTAAAAAATACGCAAAGGAAGGTAACGATGAAATAAAGTAAAGTAGGGATCTTACCAGCCACTGCATATGCTGCTTGTGATCAGTGAAATCGTGAGGAGGTGGTGGAGACTCAGTCATAGCAAAGTTGTGATTAAGCTGGAAACACCGAATTCATGGAGAAGTACAAAATTGAACAACAATCGAGAGGAACAAATTAAGGTGAGTCTTGACAATGACATCCGAAAAATTGGACCATTAATTACTTCACCCCAGGTAAGTCCCATCACACCCAAGTTGAGACGAAACCGCAGGACCATTTCACAATAAACCTCCCTAGATTCACCCTCTTCTGCTATGATCAATTATGATCTGATGGAACTTTGAGAAGGATAAGAATCATACACTGCCAAACAGGGGATATCCGGAGATTACTCCGAAAAACAAAAAAAAAAGACCAAGACGGTTCACACATTCGTCGAGATTTTGAAGATTTCGAAAACAGATGGATTACCGGTAGAAGGACAGGATTATCAGCAAAGCACACAATTGCTCAGGCAAATACACTTGTAGTAATCTCTAAAGTGACTCCAAACTTCTAGGAAATTCAAAGAAATTACCCTGAAATTACCTATTCGAATTATAGCTAAAAGAAGCTGTCAAATAATTCGTGTTAAGGGCAGCTGCACCAACCACA
The DNA here is from genome assembly GCA_900617895.1 of Haemonchus placei. NCBI lineage: Eukaryota > Metazoa > Nematoda > Chromadorea > Rhabditida > Trichostrongylidae > Haemonchus > Haemonchus placei. The sequence continues at coordinate 31,942 of UZAF01016241.1, read as the reverse complement.
TTAGAAATCACGCCAAAAATAAGGAGGGAGAAGAAGGGTGCTACCGGGTGCATGTCGGTTGGCGCGATGGGGCGGGGTCGCCCCGCCCATTTGAGGCGGATCGCGGGGTGAACAACTCGTTCACATCCGGCAACCCTCTGTCTGTCCTCTCCAGCTGATAGAAACGCGATCAATGACGCCGCTACTATTAGACGCCAAATTGCGGACCTCCTTTGTATTCCGCCTACATTCATCATCCATTTCGTCTTTTCTGCTCCTTTTTAATGCTTCCTGTCCCTTTCTCACTGGATACTGCCAAATTACAATGAAGAGGTAGTGTCATGGTCGTACTGGAGCCTGACACTTCCCACTTCAAAGTAAATTGGGGTACATATTGTTTAATGGAGTGATTGTATGGTAAGTGCTTTAGTGCTCTTTCTTTGAAGAACATTCGTTTGTCACATTATTTATTTTTATAATCACTTTTATTGACAAGCACATGATTAAACACATAGGTATCGCATCAGTTAGGTATGATACAAGTCCAAATGGTTTGTCTATGGTATCTGTCATACACTTTCGTCATTGAGGTATAGTCCTGCTCGGAACAGTTGAGATGTAGGTCCGAAGATCACTGTCTATATTTGGGGAGTATCCAGGGGAATCAAAGTATCCAGTGAGAAAGGGACAGGAAGCATTAAAAAGGAGCAGAAAAGACGAAATGGATGATGAATGTAGGCGGAATACAAAGGAGGTCCGCAATTTGGCGTCTAATAGTAGCGGCGTCATTGATCGCGTTTCTATCAGCTGGAGAGGACAGACAGAGGGTTGCCGGATGTGAACGAGTTGTTCACCCCGCGATCCGCCTCAAATGGGCGGGGCGACCCCGCCCCATCGCGCCAACCGACCGCCTCCCCTGTGCACTTTACAATTTGTCAGGGAGGTTCGTAATGTCGTTGTACGTGTCTGCGGTGTTGACCAATCATTTAGTACTCACGATTAGGTAGTTCTGTAGGTAAAGGGCCCACTACAATTGTCCACAATCGTTTAGTTCCGGCTTACCGATTAAGGCCAGCTACAGGATAAGAAACGGAATCAGGATTTGATATGTGCATGGTTGGGAGGTGAGTGTCATAAGGTCTGACTTGCGTAGGCAGCATTGTTTGTTGGGAAAAAAGAAGAATTGCCCCACATTCTTAGGAAGTAGGTGCACATCCCGAACAGCATCTTCAGCTGCCGTTAAGTTCAAAGTGGTCGCAGGGTGACATCTAGTAAGGAAAAGCAGATGCTGTGGGCGGATCGAAACTTTCGCTACACCCTCGCTTCTTAACGGAAATATACTTTTCCGTTCTTTAGCGTTTCAAAAAAACACTCAGAACACCACTAATGTCGCATGATCGCTGTCCT
>UZAF01016241.1:0-30079 GCA_900617895.1 Haemonchus placei | reverse complement strand
GGAGGGTAGGATCACAGGAGTAGGTGAGATGATTACTTCATGCGAAAAGCTTAAATTTTGCCCAACCCGATGATCCTTCCCTCCTACGGTTTCCTACGAGTAATAGGTAACTCTGTATTAATTCCTTGGTATGCTAACACGCGTAGACCCATCACCACCATTCCGCACTGCTTCAAATCATAAAAGTGAAACCAGAATACAATATCCAGTGACAATTCTGATTCGCAGCACATTACACCAGCTATTACCTCAATTTACGTCTCTAGAGCTAGCCTTACGGCTGCAGAGCAAAGCAGCGCGCGCTAGTAGTTCCAGGACCACATGCTTGCAGATATGTGTAACCAGGACCCCTTTAAAACAGTTCGGTCAAGTTGAATCGCTGATTAACTAAAGCAACTCCTCTAAAACACGAAATCAACAAACTATTAGTCCTCGAAATTGAATAAAAGTAAGCGTAGGGTTACGGTAGTTGCTATTAATACGCAAGTGCAGACTGCTACCCGTGTGTAAATAGGTAGCACCGAGAAGAAGTGGTAAAGATGAGGAGGGAGTCCTCGATGGGGTTTCCTTTCAGGCCGGATCACGACGAATAGAAGTCGATAGGATATTGTTCAAAGTGGGAGTGTGAAATCAGGAAATACTCTACTCCAATACTGGTCAGTAACCGGCTGATTTGAAACCTCTGATTTCCCAAGTTTTCTGCGTTTCTCTAAGCTCTGCAATTCTAAAGATCGATAAATATCTTATCCATGATGACAGGTTCAATTACTCCACGAACGACGTTTTTTTCAAATCTGATGAATACCCAGTATAAATGAAAAACTGGTGATTGGCACCTGGTAATGCCACTCGATTCAATAGAGATGTAAAGTACAGGTATAGCTTCCTATAGCTAAACAGACAGAAAAAGTCATACTCAGCATGAAAAGGCTCGATTTCCTTGTAAGTACTGCCGACAAACAAGTGGGAATTCAGGGGTTGGGAGGGTGCACAGGATGGCTAAGAAGTATCGACACACACTTCAATAACCCACCCACAATGATCTACCCATTGTAGGACAAAAATATGGGTCACAATGGATTTTTCCTCTTAAGTTTCTACATAATGAATAAAGGTAAAGCTCTTGGCGTTATTCAGTCCTTTTCGGGACTGCGCCCTGCATTCGTCTTCTTCTCAGAATCGTTACGGCGTTTTGAAGGCGTATGTCGTGCCGTGTCGTACAATGAGTCGTACAGCCGATATACATACAAGTCAGAGCTTTTTTCCTAAATCTTCCTAGTCAGGTACGGTATCAATTAATCGATCCTGAAGGGTGGAAGGTTTGGTTGACCCGTGCGGATATCGACCCGAGTTTCGATCTTAGGATCAGGCATGTATGATAGGACTCCTCTTGCCTCTGCACTACCTTCGCCTATGACTTTTTATTTTTGACTATTTCTTGTCAACATTTCCCAAATGAATTCTCCCCATTTAAGAACTAGAAAGCTTGGAAAAGGGCCGCATAGGACTTGGCTGGGGTGAACCTATTGGTCTTGTGTTAGCACCGAACCGATCTTTGAGTTGAGCAGGTGGAAATGTTTGAAGGAGGTCGATCTACAGCCTCATTGAGCTACTAGTTTTCCTCTCAGCTCCATTCACATCTCCACACCTTGTATTTGCCTCCGGTACCTGAATCTCAAGTCAAAGTAAAACCTGAGTCTCCTGAATTTTCTTGAATTTTTCGAGTCGGGGCTTACTGTATGGAATACTAGTTTTTTGTTTTTGTTTGTCCGCTTTTCTTAGGTAAACTGGGATAGACTGCGTATAATTTTATGTCTAAAGTGCTCTGCCGCATTTAATTTATTGAACGTTCTCATGGAATACTTGAAAAAAGGCAGTTTGAAGGCCAAGTAAAGTGCTAAGTGAATTTTAGGCTCTGCTTCAAGGCTTGTATGGATAGAAATGAGAGATGGACGAAACAACTAAAAGCCCCACTGACAGCCGAAATGGCATTCACCTTTCTATTGTTGCTGTGCCAGCTTACCTCAGTTGGTACAGTAGCAACCAACACTACTGGGACATCCCCCACAAGGAGTTCAACACCGTCTATCACTACTGCCAAGTCATGGACTTCAATAAAACCACTTACCACTACTGGCAAATCATCGACTACAACAAAACGGTCTACGACTACTGCCAAATCAACAACTACGACTGATGCTCCAACTACAACCACTACCATGGATTACTACGCATATGTAATATATCCAGACGAAGGTAACGAAGTCTTTGCTTGTTGAGAAGGTCCTCAAAACGAAGGCTTCTTCGACGTACATGTGAAACATTTAGGTTTTCGATGGTTTTTCCGGGTTTTGTGTCAAAGTTATTGGGAAAGCTCAGCTTTGGAAGGCCATTTTGATGAAAACGTAGGATATGAGGGGTCCAGGAATGCGACAAACTTCTACTGCTTTCGCTCCTATCAAATGTGATCAGTGAAATAATATAGAAATGTAGAGGAGGGGTTGTACGAGATGGCCGTCTGGGTGTGTTTCATTTAAGCGTACCATTCGTTTCGTTCTGTGAATAATGTAGTAATAGCAAGGCCGGCATAACTCGGCCACTTTGAGTGTCTGCGTCGACTAAAAATGCTTTTGGGCTGGGCCTACTACAAAGTGTCTTGGCCGCTTTTCGGCTAGACCATGGCCCATGTACTATTCTTAGGGGCCACAGATTTGTTCTAGGAGGATATCTCGATAACTTTTTTTTATCGCACACTGTGCTCCTAAGTAAAGTTAAAAGGCTTTTCCAGTTGGCAGAGTAGGTTTCATCGACTAGACTTTAATTGAAGAAGTACTGTGAATATAGCCCTATCGGCCAAAGATTTGCAGTGCTTACTGTAGCCTGAAAATAAATATTTGAACATTTTTTGAATATTCATTTATGCCGGTTGTCTAAGTCTAACATAATTCCATTTCGTAGCTGCCTAGGAGCTCCCTATTTCCGGCACTCAATCTGAGCAGCTGAAAAACCATGACAGGTGAAATGCCTTGACATGTGCCGTTGACGTATTGGAAGAATATGTAGGAATGATTGAAAGTCACTGCCAGTAGGGGGACTTTGGCCATGATGAAGGAGCCAAAATATTTGGGTAATCAGACTCACTGTGACTCTCAACCCACTTGCATTAGGGCATGGTTTTTTGTATACAAACATGTCCCATCCCCTCGCCTTTGAAATAAGAAATGTAGATGGTATTTAGAGCGTACTACTAGATAACCTAAGTTACAAATCAGAAGAAATTTTTGCAAAATAGAATTGAAATTTACTGGGATCTCATTTTTTATCTATTTTTTTATATTTTCTCTCGAAGAAAAAAGCTTACTGTTTCCGAATATTTCGTGCTTCAATTTTCCATGGGTAAGGGAGGGGAAAGCGATGACTTATACATACTAATAGAATTGGTTGGAAAAAGTGCTCGAGTCCTTAAGCTCAAGTTCATGAAATGGGAAAAATCTGAGCTGAGCATCCTTTCCGTGCCAACGAAAATAAGCGGATCTCTCCCAGATCCGTCATTGCCGTTCAAGTTGAAATACATTTCCATTTGAAGTGTATGTTCCGATAGGAGCTTTGATGAGTTATGGGTTGTAATACATAGCCTTACACAACCTTGTACGTACCTGAGAGTGTTGATATTGTTCTGATTAGCTCTTCCATAGCATCAGAGAAAAGAGCTCCAACATGGTGGGAGTTGTTGTTGGACTACGTGCAACCTTCAGAGAGCAAAAGAGTGCAGCGTAAAGTTAGCATAGACCAAGTGACAGTTCAGCTTACATAAAATGGCTACTAGAGCCCTGTTCTGAGAACTTCTCTTCCCCGACAGGATGAAAAGTTCTTTAGCTGCTACCGGAGATTCCCACGCAGAGCACATCTTAGCTAGCGAAGTTTACGGATAGAGGAAACTCCTACCCTCAGCGTTTCAAAGTTTTGTCCCTTAGAACGGAGATCTGTGATCCAGTTATTGAAAAGAATCCAAACGGCAATGGAGCTTATCACCTAAATGTAAAGAGTCAATTACCTCATGGTTCGCAAACAAATCGGAAACAAGGGATCTCCTAGCAACAGCGACACCTTTAAGCTCTGATAATCTCATTCTTTACTCTTTTGGCACTCAAATCAGACCAAGGGAACATCATTCCTGAATAGATGTCCGACGAATCATCAACGTTTTTCTCAGATGAATCCGCTTCAGGTAAATATTAACCAAAAAACTGCTTCCTCAAATATTGGAATTAAAATAATGGTGGATTAATGGAATTAAAATAATGGGAAAACAAGAAAAATAAACACACCTTCCCGGTCACTCCTAGGTAAGAAAGGAGGTGTACCCCTCGAAAAAAACCTCCATTAGGCTCAATTTTGTGATTTCTCTGCTGGCAGCTCAACTGAACTCACCCTATGTCCATATGAATCTTCCGAAAGGCTAATGATAGCGTTTTCAAAAATATTATGAAAATCAGATTTTTTCAGGGTTCCATAGTAAGAAGTCAGATTCGGGTGGATTCAACCTGCGAGAAAAGCAGATCGAGCATTTTGTTTTGAAGAAGTTTGACCTGAATTTTTCGACGATTTTTGATCCTGTTTCAGAAGAGCCTGTTGATCCAGACAAGACTGCCTACGGTGTAATGATAAGCGTCTCGGGTGCTGCTTGTATACTACTCCTGTACATGACATTGTTTGGTCAGAGAATGCGTAGAACAGCGATTCGATGGCATGTAATCAACTGCTCATGGTGGAGTATACTCCATTTGGTGAGTGATTAAATGAGTAAAAAGAGAATTTTCAATAATAATCTTAATACAAAGCTATGTATTATAAATGAGAAATAGATTTCCAGTGATCTATTAAAAAGGTGAATGATCGACTTTCTCCTTTTGTTCATCAGAGTATTTTGTCTTTTGTCCTCTATTCTCGGTGTTTGAAAGCCGTACATTCGTTAGGGAACTCGATAAAACCTCGGCCTAAGCGAAAGTGTACGCCATTCGGGATGCGAGCCAAGTGCATGGCGCATTCGCCTTTTTCTCGATTTGAAATAATCATTAATGTTTGATAAAGTGAACATCGGATTGGTTAATTTGGTAATTTACTTACAATTCAGATATCATATGGATCATCTGCTGAGAAAGCTCCATGGCCGAATTTTATCATTTCTGAAGACTGGAGGGATAGTTATAAAGAAGTGGAATGTTTCACAAGATCGATATTCCCATTCGGTAAGTAGTTTGATGTTCATTGCAGCATCAAATGTGTCAGCCTCGATATACATAGTTTTCAAAAAATCCGTCAACTATCCATTCAACCCGTAGGCTTAACTACTATGCTTTACGTACTTGACTTCTACGATTTCTTGATAGCTGTAGTGTCTTAATTTATAAAATATGGTACTCCCATTCAAGCATCTCATGAAAATGGTACGTAATTTCATCACTATAAACTTTTTATGGTGTGATCTGAACCACTTGGCAGTCACGACAAATAGACTTCAGGACTAAATAAATCTCCCACCAGCTGCCCTAGGAGGCCAAAGGCTCATCCAAGAGGAAAACCTCAGGAGTCGCTTCTATACTGAGCTCTACTGTGCAAAAATTTGCGGATTTTTACAATTATTTATGAGCCTTCAAAAAATAGTAAGAGAGGGGTTGTACGAGATTAAGTGTCTGTGATCGTCTGGGTGTCTCAAACTCAAGCGTACTATTCTTCCAAGTAGTAAAACATAGACAACGCTTTTCAGAAAGAGAGTTCCAAAGACTTTTCTACAGAGCTCATCCGCCAGGTCCATGGTGAATATCGCGGTGATTCCTCGATCACCTTGAATTTAGAGATGACTTCATCGTTTTGCTTTGAAACTGCCGAGAATTTTTTTATACGCAGCACTTTCTTATCGTGTTGTGATCTTGCTAAGCATATGACGGCGTATATTCGATGGCATGCACTGATCACCTACATATTCCTAGCCGATGCAACCAAGGTAGCATTCACGATTTTCCCTGGCTGTCAAAGTTGCGGACGCCTCGCTATGGCTCAGCTGCTGAGCACAAACTAGACGATTCTCGCAATGGACAATCTCCTCAGTCATGGTGCAAGTTGAAGTGGATTGACCATGGACGGAAAAACCACGAGGGATGACGTGTCCTCTCCTTCAGAGAAACAGGCTCACTCAACGGAGCATATAAGGTTCCACATTAGCTTTTGGAAAGAAATATGAACAGCCGAGTTATCAGCACTTCTGAAACAGGGAGGCGTTACAAGGCTAGCAGTTGATGCTGCTTTCGCTAGCCATCACCCAGTTTGCTTCGCCTATGCAGGCCATTGATCATATTAACTAACTTTGCTATGTTGCAAAGAACTGTTCAGGGCGAACGGGAAGACCGTCCTGTCCATCTGCCTAGCTCGAAATAAACAGGGCTGGTGTTGCTACATATGTGGACTTCTGAGACTTCAATGCGCGATATGCCCACAGCTTTGGTCTTGGAAGGTGTGTCACTCTTAAAGGAAGACTAGATTATTCTGCTCTGAATATGACACTGAGCACTCAATTTTCGCCACTCTAAGACGACGCAAGAGATCATGGAGAATGGAACACGGCTGTTACCAAAAGATCAGTAGCCTCTGTGCTGTGGCTCTTTTTGGCACTGGAGTTACGACAGCAAATTCGAACAGTCACCGAGAACCCCGCTGAATGTTGGCATTTAGGTGCCCTAATCTGCCACCATCCTGATACTCCGAACTTGCTCCAACTCTACCTGAACTGTCTCGCGGAAAAGGTGATTGCTGGGCCAGAAGTATCGTGGAAATTCCAAATTTTATCAGATCTAGGACTTGTTTATTTGTTTATTTTTGACATTGTTGAGAATTTTTCATGTGTACCAGGTTAATATACACGGAAATAAAGCTCTTAATTAGTGATGGTAAAGTTTCTCCTGCCCAAAAACCTAATTTTTTGGACGCCTCTTTTTCTTACTATTGTTATTAGCAGCATATTTACCATACAATTTCACACCTGATCGAATCCCTTCGTGCCGAGGTACGAAGGGATTCGATTAGGTAAGGAAGAGGTCGGTGTATTGGCAGTGTATAGGATAGAGATCAAGATAGGTTCGACCCCCGTCGAGGTCAGTTTCGCATGTAACTCGCCAGCATTGCGAGACTTTCCATTGCCTATTGTATGCCTACTGTGACTAAATAACTGCCATTAAGAAAAACACCAAAACGAAATAGGTTGGGATCTATGCTGCGTGAAAGAACTGAGAAAGCTTCAACCATCTTCTTCTTTGTCTCTATGGACAAATTGTCGGAGGTGAAGAAAACGGTAGTAATGAAGTCGTTGCTAATCTTGATAGTGTTACAGGAATGATATTCGTCTACTTCGAAGCGATGATTCGCACTTGTGTACCGAGCTTGAGTGACAACTGGATTTTTAATATGATATTCTTTCTTCTTCTTATTCCATACCTCAACATAATAGCTATGTTCTGCTTTTTTGCGAAGGTTCGTTCTCATGACAAGTTGAATAGATTGGGTTTGATCGGTGTGGAAGAATGGAAAATTCGGTTTACTTAGATTTGATTTCAGTGGATGGAAGTTGATTGGTTTTATCCACCGATCGAGTTTCTGAATCTCTTCACCTACGTGATATTCTGTCTTGTCACCATCGTCTACTTAATATTTTGCTTAATTCAAAGCGGTTTTTGCTGTTTTGTTATATTTTCCAGGAATAATCACAAGGTAAGGATGCTGTAGTTTCAATTTTGATTAATTCCACAGTTTTGACTTCTGTTCTGTTATGCCATCCGTTACAGTATTCTGTTACAGACCCTTCTTGTCACTAGCTTTTTTCTTGATCTTTTTTAAAACAGATATTAAATACTCACTTCTTAATAACCATTCAGTATCTCTGCTCTTACGTCATTTCTTGAGCATTATTCTTTAGCTCTTTCCAATTTTTATACCCTTTGTTGCCTATTTTGTTGCTCCTTTGTGGAGATTTCTGCTTCTCCCAGTTCTACACTGCCCTTGATGCTCTGACTCCTAGCCGCTCTCTTTGCTTTCACTTTGACAGGTATCCTGTAAAACTTAGCCTTTACTTATTTTGGACCATCAGCACTTCTGGTATCGGTCGTGGTGGCACTTTTCATGAATAAATCATCTCCATCCCATCCTTTACACAGTCTTTCTCGCTCACCATTACTCCAAGTGTTTGACCGAAATAAGGGGCCTGGTTTTCCACTTTTTCTATTTTATTGGTTGAATGATCGTGTTCATGGAGTTTAAGGGCCTTCGGAACGATGAGCGTTCCTTGTCTCGTATGACTGCTTTCATAGTCCGCCGGCCGGCCTTCCGGCACGCGCGCCGGCGGACTATAAAAGCAGCCTATGACACTCTCTTCAAAACCATTTCGGAAGATAAAGCTGTATATAATACGCCAACCCTCGCGAGAATATCACCATTAGATGTTACCGCATGGAATATTGATTGGCTCAAGTATGACAGTATTTATGGTAGTAACTATCTCCAGTCACTATTTTCTGCAAGGTATTAGCAATCAAGAAGGAGGCAATATAGTAGGACGTGCTATACGTTGTCGCGCGATTGGTCCGAGGATCAAATCGCGGATCAGCGCCTGCCCAATTGGTAAAACCGGAAGGCTAGTGCTCTATCAGCTACCAAGCTTTTTTGACTGTATCAGGAATATTAGAAGTTCTTGACAGTTCCAGAGTAGCCTCACTGAATATCATTCGAAAAAACTTCTTCTTGAATTTAATATTACATTATGTATTTCAGCGTACTGCATACACATTCATCGAGATGTGGTTACTATTCCCTTATGGCCTTATACCGGCAATCATGTATGGACCTTCTTTTGGTTTCACCTCACTGGAGTTTGTCAGAAAATTCTTTCTTAAATGGCTAATGGAGAATGGATTTGGGGGCGGCACCGGTGAAGGAGGAGGTCGGTTATTCAGTTCATAGAAAATCAGAATGAATAGTTCTCTTGTTGAGGACTTCAGGAAGGAATTTGCTTGTTTGAAGTCGTCTCAAGCAAAAAAACCCACTGAAGGGTTCCAGAATAGAGCATGCACAATGAAATGTGTATTGATTTTGCGCGCATCGAATCAATACGCAGTTCAACACTGCTGATAACCTGATAGCTGAAATTCAGAAAAACCTTTCTCACGCTAAATTTTCTTCAGTAGTTTTCCTTCCACCAGTGGATGGAGGTGATTTAATTTGAGCAAAAAATAGTAAACGGGGTTTCCTTCAGAATTTATGGAGACGATGATGAAAGTAGCAGAGTATGCGATAACCGCAATGCCATGGTTTGTGTTACTTGTTCCATTGGCCCAAGTATCACTCGCCGTCATTTGCATAGAAATGTTTCGAGAGCAGGTTGGTCCCCATAGAGTATTAAATTTTGAATATTTCTCAGTAAATTTGGCAATATTGTACCCGAACGGTCCGTCGTTCAGATGTGGAAATAAAGCTTAAGGCGGCTGAGTCCGTTTATATTACTTAGTGCCACGGTATGTCTGCGATCAAAGGTGGATGACGGCTAGCGTAAGAACTTATAGCCCGTTTCCCTTATATGATCCCTTCTCTTCGGTCAGCAATCGTCTTCATAGGGTACTGAACTAGAACTCGTGCTTGGAGCGACTGTTAATCACCATACCCTTTTATCAGTCACAACTACTTGGGCCCAACAGGGAACGTCCGTTGCGCGCGTCCGTCGACGCTTGGCCATCCCGCCCACAACACGCAACCGCCCACTACAGTCTCGAAATATCGTTACAGCAACCCCAAAAGTCAGCGTAGCGAATGATTCGCACTTGTCCATGTTTTCCTTCCTTTGAGCTGACAAGGAGCTCATCGAGGCCACTTGTGCAATGGACGTCTGGCGCCATCTCACCTTCGCCGAAGCCGTCTGAGCGAGTGCCCACCGACTATTGTATAAGTCACAGCACCGTACATCACACTGTTCGCGTGCTCCGTGAAAATCATTGACAGAGAGATAGATCAAGAGAACTGACGCAATAGGAACCCATCGATCTTCGATTTTGCCTAAAGCAATCTATTGTTATCTGTCCCTCTCACTCAGTGACGTTCACTAGTACGAACAGTAACAGATACGGTTCTGGTCTTGACTAGTCGCAATTAAGGGCTCGGATCAACGTCCGAGTCCACACTCCAGATTCTTGGACTCTGCCGGTGAGTCGAGACTCCGCCCACCCCCAAGGTATGAATAGAAGGAGCATGAGCGGCTGGGAATGCGGCCACCTTGAACTTCGAGCACTGGGGGTGAGTGCCGGACCACAGGATGCCCTATTTTTCGGCTCCGTGCATTAGCTAGAGATTCTTCCTCGTCTGTGAACCTCTAATTTGCGATTTTTTTGAAAAAAAATTTGTGCTTTTACCAGTAATTCGTCCCGTTTTTGACGTCAGAAGCTACGGCCGTGGCGTAACCATCCTTCAACAGACGTGCGGAATGGAGGGCACCCGGTCCCTAAAGCCGTCTAGGCCACCTTTCCCTGCTGTTTCAGTGGAAAATAATCATCGGAACCTCCCTAATGGTTCATTTCTCTATGATTGGTGAAAAGGATAAATTTCTTTTTCAATTTATCCGAGAATTTCAGTTCTTCTTCGTTTTCTCTTGTGGACGCTTCTATGCAGGATCAGCACTACCCGAACATGAAAAGTCAAAGCGTTGGGCATCGCCCGGTAAGACTTTCGTTTAAAAAGTTACAGCGACAGGGTCATGACAATTCACGTAGCTCAGGAATATGTAACGCACATCTCCCAGACGGCTGCAATGGCGCAGGATGAGTATACCGGGCCATATTGAGAGTTATGGTGGAATAGTTGAGGTAGTGAGATAACAGAGACGTATATTGTTGATGAAAGACCATAAATCCTGGAAAAAGACCAAAAGTCCTTGGTTCAGCAGTTAATTCAGAGAATGTACCAGTTGCGTAGGGATATTTTTAGTATTAGAACGAAACGAGGGGGCATTGTCGAGATCAGGCCTGATGAAGTAGAGGAATGTTGCCCTCTGTGCTATTGAGGACAGGCGGCTGATATCGCAAAATTCTGTAAGCTTCTGGTAGTATATTGGAGTAGAAAACTGAGCCAAGTAGTTCCTATCAATGTGACTATGGTGGCCATCGTAATCTCAAGGCTCTCTCTATTAATGTCACTGCTACTCTCTATCTATTTGTGGTTTACAGGAATTGTTTAGCTGCCTCGCGTAGCGACTATCCATCAGTGGAGCTCGTCAAGATGAAGTCTGAAAGAGAAAAAGCGGCATAATTGTCTTTTGCGATGACACATCCCAATCTCCACGATCCTGACCTCCACGACTCCCCACGACGAAATGGACACCTTCACCTGAACCTCTATCCTTTATTATTTGTCGAATAAAATAAAGACTTTGAGTTTGTCTTCATCGCTCCCATGAATTCAGAAACGGCGAATTCGAATATTCTGTAAATACAAGCAAAACTTTGGCCTCTGACAGGGCTCGAATCGTGGTTTCGGCAGAGAAGGCGAGGTTAAGAGCAAGCGGGTCTTGTTAAGAGCATGTACGCAAGTAGTGGTCCAAGTTTTGTCCGGGGCCGAAGTTTTGCCCATATTCAACCGTGTAAGATGTGATTCTTCCGATTGAGTTATATCTCAGTTACGGAACAGCGCATCAGGCGAAGTACTACCATTTTTCCCCTCAGTTTTCAATATCCTCTCCGCAAAACGTTACTCATCTGTTTACATTCTTCCTGACATAAAAGAATACAATTTTATTAAGTAGGAATTATTTTACAGTACACACGTAATCCAATCGCGTCCGAATCGTTTGCGAAATTTTACACATTCAATATCGATATAATTACAGGTGTTACCTATGTCAATTTTTAAGTTAAGTAACTTCATTGAAATCACAAATCGTCACGGTAGTATGGGAAGGATATTCGATGCTGGAGGTGCACATGGGCGGTTCCCAGCTATCCAAACGAGGCGGAATGAGCTGACTTAGCCCTTTTGACATCTACCTACAGCCAATTCACTTCTTAGTCTTAGCAAAAACCGTTAAGAACTGCCCAACCAACGTAGGGACGATCCACCTCCAGCAGCAAATCTCAACACCCTTGAAGATACATTCCACATTGGGCATTCGGGCGGAGGGCATAGTCATGATGCTGGACAACTGTCAAAAATTTAGTGGGACTAACTTCCAATGATCGCCCGGTTTTCACAGAGCGAGAGGGGTCCATCATTGAAAAAAAGGCAGGTTGGGTGGTGGAGCTCCCCTTCTTGGTACTACTCGTGGAATGTGCATTCAAACGTTCCCATAACGATGAAGGAAGTGTGAGTTTGAGGTTCCTATTCGCATAATGTTTCATTCGAATCCTCTGATTCTTTCTTGGTAATTCTGTATTTATTCCAATTCTTCTTGTATTCATAGTATCGCTTCCTCGCCTCTTCGCTCCATTTTCCTGTAATGCACAAATTGTCAAATCTGGGAGTGAGAGGGAAGTAATGAAATGCTAAAATTAAATGGCTAATGTAGGGAATCCGCTGTGTTTCGGAATCTAAACTTTATGCAAAGTTTGTTAACCTAAAATGCAGGTATGGCCCAGCTAATGCGCTCTCATGCAAAGACTCAAGCAAAAGAAAAACTGTGGCTTCACACCACGAATCCGAACACGTCACTTCTCAGACGTTAGTCTGGACCCTTATCCGCTACACTGTGAGACCACATTGCTTCAGCTTGGCCCCCTGCTATGTCAGACTGGCAGACAGTTTGCTGGCGAAGGAAGCCCACTTCGGCTTAACCGACCTGTCCGATGGGCCGGCGGGCAGATCGGCTCAGCAGGACCGAGCCCACACCCCTCCAATGGAGGGAGTGTGGGCTCGTCCCTGCTGAGCCGAACTGCCCGCCGGCCCATCGGACCTCCAGCAGCGTATGTCATCCGGGTTGAACCTGTAAAATTCATTGATTCGGAGAGAGCAGGCAAAGGTAATTGAGAGAGATGACAAGATTATTGAATTGCTATTAAGAAGGTTAGGGTCGGGCTCCCGTTGGTGTGCGAATATAGAGCGTAGCGGTGTACGAGTGAAGAGCAAAACACAAATGCAGGCGGCTCGAATCCCGTCCGGGATTTAGCGGTTTGCTCACAATTTGCCTTTCTTGTGGCACAACTGAAGGTGACTGAATAAGGGCGAGAGAAACGCCACAAAACTGCCGTTACTACCAATCAGTTTACTAGTTAAGGTGAGAAGTAAATACTTAAAAATCACTATATTTAGGTTGACCACAAACCTGAAGGCTTTTCAATATGATTGCCGTAGTGGTTTATGCAATCCTGTTGATCCATCAATCGTGAGATCTGAAACACCGGTTTTTCAAAGAGGTAGGGTTGCATTCGGGTCACTGACAAACGGCGCCGGTGCGATACGATTAAACTCAGTTGAGATAGCGAATCAAACCCTCCTGAGACGAAATCAAGTAAAATGAGCACAGATTTTCATCCGGAAGACTTTGCTTTAGTCGTAGCTGTTTAAAAACCTTCAGAAATTCGGAAAGATTGGTAGCATCACAGTGTTCTCCCGGTAACAATGGTAACACCATGGCAGAGTGTCTCATCCCCAGCCAAACTTTATCATAAAGCTTTCACCTCTATGCAGAGGCCATAAGTTCGCTTTTTCAAGTTCCAGTGAAGGTCGCCGCGCTCGGTTACCCAGAAGGGAATTCTGTCCGCCTCACAGCGAGTTCCCTTCTGGACACGCTGTAGTACTTCTGAACTCACCGGTCGTTTTACTTCGGCATTCGTCAAATAATTGTCGATGGGCTTCGGATCGAGATGTTCGGATGGTGGCGATTCAGGTGAAGGAAGAAAATTTGCGTATTCAGCAATGTAAAGCTCTGGTGAGAACGATCGCGATGGAGGTATGGTAACCAAACGGTGAAAGGATCCTGAAATGAGCCCGTAATTCAAGATGAACTTGAAAATGACGAGACAGTTGATAGGCTACTGTTGGAATCGATTTGGTCACAAAAGTAATAAGGTTTGCAGTCGAAGAATAGTCAAATGTTAGACACAAGGGAATCTTTGAGTACCGCTCATGCTTGTTTGAATCAAAAATGCTGTACCAACGGGTCGTTTTTAGTGGCCTGATCTGAATACTTCTTTCTTCCATTTTTTGTGCGTTCGGAGATCCGGGATAGATATTCAGGATAGGCTGATATGGATCGAATACTCATTTAGTCTTTACATCCGATATTTATGGTAAAACCTGTTCGAGTGGATTTGTGGTCTCTCAAAGACGAGGTTTGATTGAAAGTCAAATCGGGTATTTTTTATTTGTGCAATCGGAAATTCCCAGTACTACCGTCACAGTATAAATTCAGAATCTCGGTTTGAAGAATTGGGTGAACATGCGTCCAAAGTTCCCGAAGGCCCTTCCATGAGAAAGGGATTCATTGAGATTGAACTTTTCTACATCCAATCACCACGGAAGGTTTTCATATACTGCGTAGGATCTTAGGCTTCTAATCTCTAAGTGACACACAAAGCTGAAACTTTGCTCTCACGGGGAACTATTAGGTTGATGCATAATTATTGCGGATTTTTTCGCGGCTTCTTTTCTCTCGATAGAATTTGAATATTGAGTTCGGGTTTTTACTAGAAATGATCTAATTGATTTCCTCTACAAGAATGTACTCAAAAAACCATCCGCATATTCGCGAAATCAGTCTTTACTACTTCGAGAAAGATTGGAAGGTGGCACAGTCATTCCGCGATCTCAGTAACTTTCGGCGATCGAACACCCAGCCAAAGCCAACCAAGAAATGGGATCTGCCCCTAAATCTGCCATGTTCATCAGCAGAAACTTTTATGGATTATCTCGTCAACCGTTCATCGAAAAATGGCTGGAGAATAGAAGTTACGTCGATTTGGATGACTTGATGGCCGATGTCAAGGCGTGGATCGCCCGTAAGGATCAAATCTTCTTCGCTTTTGGGATCCGGATAACTAATCAATAGGGAGCAGTGCTTGACGTAGATGGTGAATAAGTTCCGGAGTAATTATTTGAACATGCCTTTGCTTAGTATTTCTATAGTTTCTTTAGGTAAAATTTGCTGGAAGAAATCCGCAATAATAATGCATCAACCTAATAACAGTGGACTTCATGCTGAACAAGCCTAGTACTCAAGAGCCCGAATGAATTGGCCAAATATCGAAGGGAATCTTTTACCTGGTCTCGAGATTTGAGTAGATGACATAATATAAATTGACAAGCTGAATATTCCGAGCAGGCTTTTTCTCCACCATAGTCGTGTTGGTAGTTCAGAGAAAGACCAGTATCTTCGACTTTGTTTTTATTCCGTTAGCAGTGATCAGTACCATGACAGATCCTCATAATGATCGTCATTTATGGGCAAACATTCTCCTCAAACGCGAACTGTATTCGTGTTTGTGCTTTCTGGGTACAGTTACCTTCATCTCTTACACTACCGAGACTCTGCTTGTTGTGGCCTTATTGCTGGTAAGTCCAGTTGGGAACTAAAACTTCGCCCATGACCATCATACATCATTGTAAGAAGTATCACTAGTGTCGGATAGACTTATTTTTCAGAGGTATTTCTTACAAAGAAAAAGATTTGGGAAATTGCGTGCCAGTTACGAATGCAGCAGTTGTAAATGAGAAACAAAAGCGGAATCGTTCAAGCGGGGTTCTTTTCCGGACAGCAGTACATTTCGAATAAAAGGACGAGATACTCTCGTGTAAAGTGTAACAACTACTAACAATAAGTGAAGTGTATGTTGAAACCAGAAGAATGATCTCTCTGAATCTAGGTCCTGAGTGAGCAAAATTACTGGTTTATAGGATTTCTGGTGGAGAAGAATGGAAGGGACGGACGCAGACTTAGACAGGGTGTCGCCTTTTGAAACAACTACTAAAATTTACCGCCAAAAACTGTAACTGGGTCCCCACTTTATAACAGGGAAAGAAATGAAAATCAGAGAAATTTCGCGAACAACAGCTACTTCTATTAGGATGCTCCGCCCACTTTGTTTGCTCCGCCCTTTTTATTTTAGTTAAAAGCTCTTTTGAGACGGATAATTGATTTTATTGACGATGTACAAGGAACATTCATTTAACCGAACATCCAAAGAAACGGGAACGGTGTACACAAACAAACAAATTGACACAGGTGAGACTAATGCTGATGCTGCTGAAATGGAAAGTGGCTGGTGTAACATGAGGTGGTTGAAAACATCGGGAAAACTGATCACAAACCGAATAAACAAAACCTGAAGGAAGAACATTGGTATAACAGACAATGAACGAACATCAAAAACAAATCAATCAATAATCGATCGATTTGCCTCAAGTCACATTACAGTATGCATAACAAAAGTATTGTAGCAGCTCAATTACGATAGGGGAGTAAAACTGAGAATATATAAACGACAGACCAAACACGCTCTCTATGAAGATGAAGAAGTTGTCCCTGTTCTACGATGATGAAATGAAAATGTGAGGAGATAGGTGAAGAGATATGATTGAGCAAGGATACGGTAGAACTTAAAAAGGGGATTGGGGTAAAAGCCGTAGACACACAATGCGGGGCATACAGTAGGGAAAGGGTATTTTGGCAAAATAAAAAACGAACAAACGAAAGATGAACTGAGCTTGCAAGAAATGATTCAAGGAACGCCGGGAATAATGGTTTATAATAACTTTTTCTCCTATTACTCCTACATTTAGAGAAGTTAATATTCTGTGGGAGGCAGCTTGGTGGGTAGACTTGTTGGTAGTGTGCTGCTCCCAAATTGCAGAAGGACAGATCCATGGGAAATCTCTAATTGTAGTGAAGTTCTCCTCGACCTCCTTTTAGTCGCGTACTGTTTACAGTTGTTGACCAAAAGCGGGGTGCTCACACCCACGCACGAGGTAATTGCTATGACGTTCAGCGTTCCCTACTAGAATTCAGAATAATAGTTACGATTGCTTTGTAGTGTGACCAGATCGTCATCGTCGACATAGTGCATAGTACCGGATTCGATTGCACGCCAATAGTTCGATTTCATCCAGCCTTTGTCAACCTATAATAAATGACCAATCATGATGGGATATTGATCGTTATCGATCGGAAAGTATTGTTGATTGGCAAGAAATATTAGCGTTATGATAGACAGATTTTGCGGACAGATTTAGCGCATGAAAATGACTTGTTCATATGATAACTTACGACCATTTGCTTCTGTCTAGGCGGTGTTCTCTCCTCCTAGAATTGATTCGAAAAACTATTATTATTGAAATTGAAAACACCATCCTTACAAAGTTAGTTAGCATGAGCTCAAAACTGTTACCGTACTAAACAGCTACTGTAGAACAGCTACTGTAGGGAGCGTTTCCGCCACGTCAACTACTTTGGGTAGCCGTAGACTTTAAGCCTTTGTTCTGGCGACGTATCTTGCACGTTCTCGATTTCTCCTTACCTTCCTTTGAACCAGGATATTTACTTTTTGAGACCATGGCTAAGATTAACTAAGACCTTGATAAAGACCCACTTAGAGCGCAGCTTGTTTACCTTTGATACCTTCAACTTCTATAATAAACCCAAAATAAGTTGTGAAATTTTTTTCCGCGCTTTGTATGACTCACTTTTCGGAAATCCTTGAATTCAGCGGTTCCATGTACTATTTCGTAGTTCATGGAACCATCTAATTTGAGGAGGTTCTTCAGAATCTTTTATAAGGTTCCCTTTATCATTGAAAGGAGTGTTCTGGACAGCTTCAAGAGTAGTAGCTGAATCTGGCGTTTGGGCAAAAAAAATGTTAGTGCTGGGGAAGGCAAATAGCGAACAGCGCATAAAATTGCTTGACTTGAATCACAACTTGCCGTGACTGATTGTTGTTGAGACGGTGTTCTCTCAACCTAGAATTGATGATAAAACGTGACCTTTGTGGAAGTCAATCTGTATATCGTAATGCAAAAAATTAGCTGAGTGGTCTGTCAGTAAGAAGTGTCGGTGTTTGTGCCTGCGTGGTTGCAAGACCCGAGAAAAATCTGCCTTAATACCTCCGGTTTTTGGGACCGATACAGTAATATATCGATCGGGTTTAAAAGAAAATATTCAGAGGAAACTCAAAAGTTTTGAATGAAGTCATGACAACTAATGAGTTCTCGGTAGCCTCTGTTCAACATGGCAGAGTTACACCTTTACAGAACCTCTCCAGCTATAAATAAACGTTTTTGAGAGGCGGAATTCATTTTGTTTACGATAAAAGAAATAAAGCTATTAATAGTCGAAAATGGACATGAAAAGCAGAGCAAAGTTTGACAACGGGTCCGAGCTTATCTGGAACTTTTCAGAAAAGTTTCTACCTCGCTTTTCCAACGGTGTGCTCATGAAATCATCAATTATAAGTTATGATTAGAAGATCAAAGAGAGTACCCACCCGCAGAGTCGCCAGTTCTCCTTCCTGGACTTTGATGGCGTTATCGACGAATTGCTCCAAGTTCAGCGTGTCTATCTCGTCAATCGGTACATTAAACTGATCTCCGAGATTTTTCACCAACGCTTTCATAGAAATTCTGAAAAAAGGTGTTCCAGATGAGACGGTTTAGCTTTAATCAAATGCCTTATTACAGGCATTGCTTTGCCTTATTGCCAGTATTTCTTCTGTCATGATTGTTGATACGAATGTAAACATGAATAAACAACAGGAGTAACCAAAGATCAAGCTCAGACCAAGATTTTCACTTACTCTTCGAAAAAATATTTAAAGAAGCCCTAGCCTGATGATGATTACGAGGTTGATCCTGTTAGGTAACTGAAGCAGCTTCGCGATGGGGGATTGGCCGAAATCAAATGGCCATTCTAATTATTGGCCCTACATTTAATTGTTTAATAAACAAACAAAGTAAAGGTCTCAAACAAGGTAGAAATCACTTGGAACATTTCCCACTGAAACAATATCCTCTGGCCATCTTAAGGGGCGATTTGGGTCTCGAACGGTATGTTTGAGAACATCCGGCTGACCCGTCAGAGCGTACTGCGCGGCAAATCAACTAGCCGAGAAGCTTTGGCAGCAGATTGGGACTCTTCCTACAGATCTCCCACGCTGTTGAATATTTACCTTTACAGTCATTATGTTCGATGCTTTTGGATTGCTTCGGAGAAGGAATTCGGACCCGAAACGCTATCAACCGAAGTTAGAAAGGGCAGCACCCTCGGCTTTTTCCCCATGGGTTCATAATTCTGACACTTACACATTACGACACTTAGACTCAAATAGCCATAAAATCTACGATGATAGGGCGAGTTCAGGCCGAAGGAAGCCTAAGGAGGTTTTCGACTGTTTCCTTATAAGGACTATATAAGATAGTGGTACCCCTCTTTTGAGGTTAAAAAAAACGAAAAGAAGGAGGAAGCCGAGATAAAGATTTTGACATCTGTATTGAACTCGACGGTAAGTAGGACATGGCATAGAAAATGAATTTGTAAGGGGAAACTGACTTTTTACCGCCGAACCACACTTGTACATTTGCGACATTTTCCATCTTCCGTCCAAAGTAGTGCAATTTCTTTAATGTATCGGCTGCAATCTCAATGGCGATCGTTGTCAACGCCAATCCGACTGTGCAATAGACCAACGTAATTATCTGAAAGTATTGGTCCCCTATGTTACCATAAAAATGATGTAAGTGCCTTCGGAAAGATGAGTGACTGTACTTACTAGATATGTATCGCTTTGTGGTACCAAGTCGCCAAGGCCTATCGTCGTTAATGTAACAAAATTGAAATAAATAGCCTAAATAAATTCAATTGAAAAGCCCAGGAGTTCATGTTTCAGTCTCACTGAGATTTTTTCGATTATGTTAAGAATTAGAATTCATGGAGCAATTATGATTGTAAGATCAACTACCTCAAATACACCCATATTTGGCTCATAAGTGGCAATGGCTACGGATCCGATGACAATATAGATGACAAATGAGACGAACAGCACTATGCCGTCTGAAGTTGCATCTTCCTCCTCGTCCAGCTCGTCGTCGGTATCCGATGAACCATCGTCGTCGACCGATTTCGGCTGTAAAGAAAATAAAGCTGATAAAAAAAACTCTGAATTTACTGCGGGTATAGAGCTTTTCTAAAACCCTTAAGTGCGTGATTAGGTTGATGCATAATTATTGCGGATTTTTTCGCGGCTTCTTTTCTCTCGATATAATTTGAGCATTGAGTATGGGTTTTTATAATAATGATCTCCATGATTTCCTCTACGAAATTGTGTAAGAAAACCATCCGTATATTCGCGAAATTATGCTGCACTACTTCGAGGAAGGTTGGAAGGTGGCAGGGTCATTCCGCGATCTCAATGACTTCTCGGCGATGGAACAATCAGAAAAAGCCAACCAAGAAATGGGATCTGTTCCTGAATCTGCCACATTCACCAGCAGAATCTTTTATGGGTTATGACGTAAACCGTTCGTTGAAAAACTGGCTAGGGATTAAAAGCTACAGCGATTTGGACGACTTGATGGCTCATGTCAAAGCGTGGATCGCCTCCAAGGTTCAAAATTTCTTTGCCTTCAGAATCCGACTACCTAGCCAACGGGAAGCAATGCTTGAATTGGATAGTGGATAAGTTCCTGAGTAATTATTTGAACAAGACTTTGCTCAGTATTTCTAGCATTTCTTCGAATAAAATTTGTTGCAAAAAACACGCAATAATTATGCTTCAACCCAATACACGAGCCCTCGGCGCCAGTAACCTCTCCATTCGTCCCGGTCATGAGCCAGAGTGGGCCAGTGAATCGTCTTCGCTTCAGGCACACGAGGTCCAACATTCCTTTCGTTCAGAGCTTTCGTGAAGAAGTGTGACCATCTCGTTGGCAGCCATCCTGGAGTTCGTTTGATGTCCCGAGGGATGCAGTCAAGAACCGTCCTGGTCCAACTGTCATCACTATATCGCAAAACGTGTCCGACCCACCTGATCCCGATTTCTTGGCGTAATCAACGGCACCACTGACCTTCGTTCGGTGACGAAGCTCGGATTCCCTGCTGCACTTGCGTGTATGGAGAAACTCCGAGCATCGTCCCTACCAAAGCATGCTGAGTAAGCTGACAGCATGCTCATCCTGCTTTCGTAGAGTACGAGCCTCCAAGCCAGATGTTCTTCGTCTTCTTCACTACTCCCTCGATATTCTTAGATGCTCTCCACGAGGCGCGTTTCCTTCTGCACAGCTCCGAAGCTGGGTCGTTCATTATGTTGACTNTCCCTGCTGCACTTGCGTGTATGGAGAAACTCCGAGCATCGTCCCTACCAAAGCATGCTGAGTAAGCTGACAGCATGCTCATCCTGCTTTCGTAGAGTACGAGCCTCCAAGCCGAAGTTCTTCGTCTTCTTCACTACTCCCTCGATATTCTTAGATGCTCTCCAGGAGGCGCGTTTCCTTCTGCACAGCTCCGAAGCTGGGTCGTTCATTATGTTGACTTCCCAACCTAGGTATACACAGCTAGAGCTTCGGAGATTTTCGTTCCGTTTAGCGGCCTAGCAGCACCATGTCTCCCACGGCACCACCATTACTGCGGGCAACTCCATCATATTGATCTAGACACAAGGCAAGCAGCACCAAGACTTCCAGTCTCATGAGCAGCACCGCTTCTTGTGGCCAGCACACGGCAGCATCCCTATCCTGCGAACTCACGAGACTTACTTCACATTGTCCTGGCTTCAAGCCGAGCAGCACCATGTCCTACCGGCTCACGAAAGCTCCGTCTTATTGTCCTGGCCTCAAGTTAAACAGCATCTTGTCTCCCACGGCACCACCGTATCCTGCGGGAAACTCCATCATACTGTTCTGGCTTCAAGGCAAGCAGCACCATGTCTCCCATTGTCATGAACAGCACCGCTTCTTGTGGCCAGCACACGCAGTATCACCTGTCCTGCGGACGCACGAGAGTTACTTCATATTGTCCTGGCTTCAAGGCGAGCAGCACCATGTCCTAACGGCTCACGACAGCTCCGTCACATTGCCCTAGCTTCAAGGCAGGCAGCACTATGTCCTCCCGGCTCACGACAGCTCCGTCACATTGCCCTAGCTTCAAGGCAGGCAGCACTATGTCCTCCCGGCTCACGACAGCTCCGTCATATTGTCCTTGCTCCAAGGCAAGCAGCACCGGGTCTCCCATTACCATGACCAGCTGTGGTCTTCTCTGTAGAGCCTCAAAGACCCACGTAGAACTCTTCGAAATCCTCTTCTTCGATGCTCGATGTTGGAGTACCGGTGACTTTTGGTTGGCGATCAATCCCCTTATCCGCCATCTGGGGACGTCCTACGTAGCCTCATCACTAACCGGCTAGGGATCCTTCAATGAGTGAGAACCCTCAGTGAAGGAGACCCGTACATTTTACTACATATATACAAGAAATGCTCATGTGAAAAACTAAAAAGCATATGAGATCAGGATAGGGTGATGGAAGGGTCTTTGCCGTCGTTAGTGAATTCAATCCTGGGTCTGATAGAGCTCGAATCAGAAAGTCCCTCATCTACAGCACTTCGGAATCTATTTTCCCACTCATAAACTCAGGGTATAAAAAAGCTACATGAAAAATTGTTACTTATGAAAATTAAACTGATATGTTTAAATTTAGCTACCAGCCGAAAAAAATAAAATTATAATGGAATGATCCTATATCCTCCACTGCGCAACCATTTCCCTACAATTTCAGTGAGCTATTAACTTCTAACGAGAACCTATATAAAATTTAAAAAAATTGAACTCGAAAGATATCATTCACAGAATATTACCTGGAAGATATCATTTACAGAATATTAAGTCCTTTTCTGACAAAAGACTAGTGCCAAATTTTACTCTTCCTCGAAGAAAGAGTTGAGAATCGCATAGAGGTCTCGTGCGTAAGCAAATGTCACCCCTGGTGTCTGTCTGGTTCGATCTTTGCTCCGGCAAAACGAATATGGCCATTTGTGATTTGTGTACGCAGCAAGAAAGTCAGTCTTTTCGGAGTGGATCTCTCAAAATTTGGCTATTCGAGGAAAAGGCGCCCCCAGAGAAATGGCTAGTGCTCTATGAGTGAACAATAAATGAGTGCCGGCAGAGCAATTGTCATGCCTAACTGGTTGCTGGTCCCCTAACGTTGTAGTAAAAGGAAAAAAACGTTAAGTCCTGAATTCTTCTGTGTACTGTGGCAGAAAAAAGTACTCCCTCAGAGACGTGGAGGGTTCTGTTAGACAGAGCCCTCCAAGTCTCTGAGGGGGACAATGGGTCACGATTTGGATTTCTTTATCTGTGCGCATTGGTAGCGGAATGATTTCATGTAGTGTCAAGAGCTTGCTTCAGTTGATTCGTGAAATTTTGCCTTTTCCAAGATATCGGAGTGGTGTAGTGGCAAGTGGTGCACCAACACGTATGCATGGCCACGTGTTTAAGTCCCAGATCGATATCTGCCTAGGCCAACCAAGCCTTCCATCCGGGGTAGGTTAATTGGTTGTTAGGATAAAAGCACTGACTTGTACATCGGCTGGGCACCGCAAGTATTGTATAGGCCACATGCGCATTCAATACGCCTCCACGATTCTGAACGAAAGTCGAAGGCGAGAGTGCATCTCTCGGAAGGGTTGATTAACGTCAAAAGACTTCAGCCCCTGCTTAACGGCAGAAGTAGGAACACACTGTATCATAAGATGATTGTCCAGAAAAAAAGAATTAAAGCCGAATTGTTTGCGAGTTCCCCATATGCCCTCTTACGAAGTGCGAACAACTATCTGAAAGGAGTTTCGAAAGATTTACAGTTTGATAGTAATTTGTAACAGATAATGCTGTGTGCGTGGGGGAATAGCCCCATGCAGCACTCTTTGCCTTCAACCCGCCATAGATTTACTTGGTGTCCCATCGTACCCCATTTGCACTTAATATTCTTCAGAAGATGAAAATGATAAATGACCTAAAAACCGACTTTGACTGATTTCCTCGACTCTCGCTCCATAAGACGTTGCTTTTCTTTTGCTGTGTACTTCGGCTTACAAAGACGCCTTCGCAATCGTCTGAAAAAATCAGAAGGATTCAGCTGTCATTTTTGCCACGACGTTATTGACTAGCCCATGACTTCTTCGTTTTAAAAAATTGAAAATAAAGTAAAAAAGGAAAAAAGCTAAAAAGTGCCCAATAACAAGCGCTAAGCTGAATTGTGATGAGAATCCAGATCACGATGAGAATGAGGGGCAAGTGAATGGATATGCGGAATATGGTACAACTCAGAATCCCATTTCTGTCAAAAGGAATCAAAATTTGTTTCTTTACTTAAGTTGATTTCAATCAAATGTGTTGGCAATAATAAATTGATAATAGGGATAAGCCTTGTTACCACCCACGTCGTTGTCGTGGAGTAGCTATCGATGCGATGCTAGCCATGGTCAGGTCTCTCCCTTTCCTTTAGTGGGGTCTACCAAGTACTAGAAACGTTTAAAAACCCTAAACGTTCAGTTGCGCATATAATTCACACCTAATTTAAATATCATCACATTTGGAACGGTAGTCGAAGTATTGAGCACATCTTGTAAACAGAATACATCAGTCGGAAACAGAAACTTTCCTCAAACCTTCTCAGACCGTGAAGAATGCAATTCTGGTGAGAAATTTACCTCAACACACCAGTTCTCTACGAAGACTCACAGAAAGCCGCACGTGGAATCAGAAGAAAACTTCATTCCATAACTTCGTTTTTAAGGTGATAGGTAGACTTTCAATCAAAAACTTAGCTCAGGGTAGAAAGTACAGATGAATGTGCTAAAGCTTTGACTTTGAAATCTCACCTTGCACACTTCACGAATGGCCGAGTCCAAGATTTCAGTATGGTAGCCAAAAATTTGCCCAAGTTGGCAATCGCCAACATCGTAAATGGCACTCCAACCAGTCCGTAAAGTATCACAAAAATTCGACCATTGAAGGTACGCGGAGCGACATTACCGTAACCTAAACCAACGGAATAGGCAAAAGATTGAAAACAGCAGTAACAGGTAATAAAATGCAAAGCCGGAAGATTTCATGCCCTATTTAGTGACTGTATCTATCTGGTAAGCAGGTGATTCAAGTATCGTTGAAGAAAGCGACCCCACTAACTCTGCATCGTTAAAAGACAGTAATCTACTGCAAAGGTATCGGACTAACCGATCGTGGTGATGACCGTGTAGCAGAACAGCACGGAGTCCATAAGTGTCCAATATTCATATTCCTTTCCATCTCCGTTCTTTCCACCACCAGCTTTTTTATCTGAAAGAGCTATTCAAGTGAGGTGATCCTGGCAATGGATGAAGAGCATCAAATAAGCAGCATTTGCTAAAAAGAAGCTACTGGAGCGACAGGAGTAACGTAGGTTCTGTTACTAGTTCGGCTCGGACCAATCTCATAGAAAACAGGAAGAGGCACTTTCAAGAGGACTAGCTTCATCAAGCATACGGGAGAGTAAAGCTGTCAGAGGAACTAGTGAAACCCTTCCAAACAGTGAACGCTACTTCCAGTACGGTTGTTCTTGAGCTGGAGAATGGTACATGGCTTTTTACTGGTGTTGGAAACCCCTTACTGACTTTTTTTCAGCGTTAACCCAACCAATTGCCGTTATTCGCTCACGCTGCACGTATAACGGAAGTCGGAGTGTAATAATCCAGAAGAGCTCAACCGTGGCAGAGTGCAGCAAGTAAAAGGTAAACGGGATCCTACCCTCACCCAACAAATCACGTCCTGAAAAGAAGAAGCGCACACTAAACTGAAGACATGAGAAATGGCGAATTCAGTGGATATCGAAGGGTGTTCGGTAAGAACGAGGACATCCATTGACCACGCGAAGATAGAGCGTCCTCCACCGAGGTAGCGTAGCTTATGATCCTCTTTCACGCACCAGACATCGTTGTTAAGAAGAACAAATGGTGCTCATTGAGTTCTACTAAGCCTACGGGTATAAGTACCTAAATTAAATCATTAGCTGAAACACCAACCTTCCTCACTTGACGTATCGGTTGCGATCCGTCGATGGTCCTCATGACGATAACACTCATCAAGCCAGGACAAATGTGTAGAATCAAGGTGCTGGGAGCAATTTGACACAGCACCAAGTCGTTGCAATGCGGCTAGGACGCATTTTCGTGTTCGATTTACTGAAATACTCAGTTTCAAAATCAAAATTGAAAAAAAGTAGAGGAAATAATGATGGCGAAAAAGTTGTTGACTTCATTAACCAACGAGAAACGCTCAAACTTGTGCTACCTTACGGAATCCGTTGGTTGTGCTTTAATGAACGATTTTTTTTTGACAGTAAAGCATCTTAAAGTGAATTCAACGTTAGACCGGCCATTCTCGGACTCCACTTCTGTACCCAATCCACTAGGAAGCAGAAACTGACCCATTCTCATTTTTAGGAACAAACGGATAATGAAAAGCTGAAGGGGGAAGCAGATGGTTATGGACGTCAGGCGCCATTAGGACGATTAGATTTCGGCTATAAAATTGAAAACTGGATCACAAGGACAGCTCGCCGTCCGAACGCCAGCTAATCATCAACTGCTCTTTTTCGACCATAAAAATGCTGGGTTGCTCTTCAATAAGCATAGACTATGTAGGCATGCAAGCTGGTCCACTATGCAGCACCCTAACCTGTACGTGGCTTACTCCGAGGCTATTCTTCTGGTGCAAAGCGTCCAAGCTTTGTCCCTCTACGAAAAGCTTAACTTGAAGTCCCGTTTGAGGCTCAAATCATAGAGCTATCTGCCATAAATTTGAAGGCTAGGGATAGTTTTCGCTTTTTGCCCATTCGGCTCTTCTCCGAATTGTTCTTCTCTTAATCACCCCCATAATAGACATTATATGAAGGCTGGCGGGTGAGCTCCTTGTTTTCCCTTGGGAGAAATCACCAACCGCTGCAATTTTTCCCTATGACCGATATTTTCTCGTGTGTATGGGACTGAGTGCACGAATGAGATAACCTAAGCTCGGCGATTAGACAACAACTCGTGACGAGGCCCCCCTACACACCATACCCCCACGAGAGGGTATCAGTGACACTGATGGAGCACCGTCCTGTAAAGTACTCACCCGTCTAGGAAACACAGTTGTTTTGATTTGGGTGGCGAGATTGAAACCGGAAAAATTATAGCTTCTTGAAAGGCGAATGCTGAGTGGGCTATGGTTTTCTCATTTCCTCCCGGAAAAATACGGTACCGGCTTACAGTATTGAAGTAAGCCAGTAATCAACATGATAAGTCTTCCTAACGAATTGGTTTGGTTATAGACATCCAACAATAGGTACTCGGCTAAAGGGAAGATCCAGGAGGTATCCGACCTTGGAGAAAGGATATCAGTTTCACAGGTTGGAGGCGGTCGATATGCAGCATTACAAGTGGTGATTAATACCCTCCCAAGACAGTCAAGCTCCCATCACTCCGAGCTCAAGCTCATATGAATGGTATTATATCCGTCCTGGAAAGATAAAAGCGCAAATGCGGGGATTTGAAAGGTAGCTAAAGTCATAGTATAGGCATCATACGCATTCAAAATGACATTGCGATTTCAAATGATATTCGAATGCAGGGCCCATCCCACGAACAGCATTTATCAACGCCAAAGGAGTCCGAGATTTCATAGGTTTCATGCATTCCTCTATCTTTTGCCGTGTCTCATTTGCAGAGTAGGCATAGTTTCCCAGAAACGTTACTTTGGCAGGATGGAAATGACTCAATATTCACTTCACTCGAGTTCAGGAGAATATTCGAACAGGATTAATCCCTACGAAGAGGAATTCAATGCAAGATTATCATTCCAAAAGTGCAAGAACATAAATAATCCCTAGAGAATCGGAAAGTTATAACACGAACGAAGACGAGCGAATCCTTCAAGATTATGTAGCTGACGGGCATGTGGGCAGGCGATGTAATAAGCTTAGCATTGAATCAGGATTCGATGAACTTCCGGTTCATTACCGTGCCGCGATCTTTTTCCCTAGGAGTTCCCATTCCCCGTACTTCCTCATTCGAGAATTCGAGCTTTTTGTAAGGATGGATGAAAATTCATTTGGATAGCTCAAAACATGAAAATATGGGATGGATTAACGGGAAAACGGTCAACCAGAAATCGGCATCGAATTTCTCCCTCCCAATTTTCTAAATGGACAACTTTAGAGTCTTTTTCAGATGGCACGTTTTTATCGATCGATGAGAAAACTCGGAGTTTCGAATTACTGAAGTGATTTCGCCAAATAACCTACTGCTCACGTGATAACACTCTGGATCATAATAAAAAGGGTTGCCTAGTGCTTTCGTGTGAGAAACAGCACCGAATATGTTTTTGGAATGCGCCACGCCTCTATGTTCCACCAGAAATGAGACAAGACATTCGAAATGAAATCTATCCTACAAACATAAGTGAACGAGGACATATATGGGCACCGTTCACTCCAGGGTTTTCAGGACAAAAAGACAAACAAAGACCCAGTGCACTGGATTAAATTACACTAATGGGTGAATTTTACTAGCCTAACAAGCCTGGGTCCCTGCTCATCCTTCCGGCCACTACTGAGGACTCAACTTCTCCTACAAAGGGAAAGATTCTAACAACAGCATGAAACAACCCAATCGTTCAATTGTAATCAATCAGTAGTGGTTATATAATCGATAACGTTTTGAATGAAAAAGTTGTATTCAACCCCTCGTGTGAAGATAGAATATCATTGACGTAAACCAGGCCATAAGCTCATTAGAATAGGTTGGTCGTAGGCGAATAGTGAATTGTATTAAAAAGTCAAGTAGGTTCACGATTCGAAGGGACCCCAAGTACTTTAGCTACTTGCGAAATTTGGTTGGAAAGAATATATCTGCTGGGGCCATTCTGCATAGAACCTTCTTCAGATAAATAGCTACTTTTGTGGGCACTTACATGGGGAAGGGACGGAACGGAAGCAGTCAGACCTCAGTTAGTACATGGGAATCAGAAGCAAAATAAATAGTAACGAAGTGTTTAGCTGTAACTTGTCCCAACCGGGCCTTCTATTCCTCCGAGATCGGTTAATTGGTACCAGACAGGTCTGGCAGGATAGAAGCGCTGACTTGAACATCGGCTGGCCCCCACAATTCATTGGAATGGCCACATACGCATTCAATAACTACTCTCATGCTGATTGGTAGTCGAACGCGGTGGCGCGTCCCCCCAGCGGGATTCATCGGAACCCAAAGACTGTAAGAGACTCTAACCTTGTTGGGAATTTGTGAATTTTGAAAGCGATTTGAATGTAAATTTATCACTTCATCATACTATTACAGTAATAATTTTCTTCGTTTTTTGGCAGATCAGTCTGATTCACGAGAAGAGCATCAATAGACAATCAAATATGATCAAAATAATACGAACAAAAATGATGTTCAAGTGGAAAAACGTGGAAAAATATGCAACTCACATGAACTATGACGTATCTCATGAGCTTCTCGTTTAGGCCGACTTGTCTGAAAAGAATATTTGTGATTCCTTTCGGAGAAACTCAGAAATTCAGTTATAGACAAAAAATATATTCACAACGGAGGGTATGATAAAGAAAAATGATTCCAAAAAATGACACTTGTACTTTTTTCTTCTGGACGTGAAGTTACTCAATAATACCCACATGAGCCTGTTTTAAAGGACACGTTCAAATTTGAGACAAAAAAGGAATAATTAAATAATTAAAATGTAAAAATAGTAATTACCACGAAACAGTAATACTATTACGTATATTAGTAGCATAATAATTATCAAATAAATTATTGCCTAAGGATATAGCATAAATTCGAACCTCAGGATCATGGCGAGGGATAGCTTCGATTTCCCGTATTGCAAAAGCACCAGCGACCACATAAACAGCAACAGCAATCACCATAGCCAAGTGGATGGCATAGGGAGCTAGCTGAAACAATGAGAATGAGGTTGGTTATCGCATGGCTTATTCCAGAACCTGCCTTTCTTCTTGTTTCCTCGACAACAACTTTTTTTTATTTCTGACAA
>UZAF01016240.1:97041-112522 GCA_900617895.1 Haemonchus placei | reverse complement strand
ATGAAGAGGACAAATCAGTTTGATGTTTTTACGTGCCACACCTGAACAAAGGGCATTTTGGTAATAAAAAACTTTGTTTAACAAACAATCGTATCATTGTATTCTGATCGGTAGCTTTCCCAAGTACAAGTATCGACTTGCTCTGGGCATTGTTCCAGATCCCGTATAAAAGCCCTAGTGTCACTATGACTCCAATTCCATCCCAAACATGCTCATAATCCTCGCTATACTCCTTCAGGTGAGCCAATATGTTCCTTCTGGTGTCGAGGTTTTTATCGAATTCAAATTTTGTTATTCCTTTTCAGGCCTACATCAGTGCAGCTGATTCCTGTGAGTAGATTTCAGCAATTAGCAATAAATTTATTTACAGATCAATGAATTTCCCCCATTTACTTTCTAGCTTTCAAGACACTGTGCGGAGACAAGGATGGAATGAATGATGAAATCAGGCAGATGTTCGTCGATAAGCACAATGATTATCGGTCAGTTTTATTTGGGTAGCTACTGGAACATAGGTAAATCCACTGACAGGTGTTCAGATCGCACATAGCAAGAGGAAAGGCCCCGAACGGTGCTTCAGGTACTACACTCCCTCAAGCGGCCGCCATGATGAAAGTGGTATGACTACATAAGAGATATTCAACATGTAGACCTCAACTGAACATTAGTTGCTCAACATGCCAAGAAGGAACTTACCCAGGTTGTTTCAGAAATACAGCTGTGAAATCGAGGATGACATGATGGATTGGCTGAAAAAATGCAAATATGAGAGCAATCCTTGGACTTGGCGTAAATGGTGGGGGCAGAGTTTATGGAAAACTTCAAAGCTCAACATGAACAAGACCCAAGCTGCGAAAGCCGTAAGAACATTGAGTTAGAACTGAGAGTTGTCGAAATGCAACTGTGATCCTTTTAGTGTGTCAGGGAATGGTATGAAGAAGTGAAAAAATACGGTGCACCTCAGGATTTGGTGTTGACCTTGGACATTGCCTTTGCAAGAAATATTACTCGTTTTACTCAGGTGATGTCAAATTCTTCCAACAATGGTAGTTTACCTGATACTTAAGTGAGATGTTCAGATGGCCTGGCAGTCAAGCTATGTGATTGGATGTGGAGTAGTATGGTGCAATGACATGACTTTCGCGGGATGTGAATACGCTCCATTGTAAGTGCATTCAGGTGAAATGTGAAAACATGGGAGTTTTTGAGGAAAAATATTTTTCTACGAATTTAAACTTACGATTTTCAGTGGTAACATGGTTGACGACGAGATTTACACGCCAGGTGCCCCATGCAAAACGGATGATGACTGCATTCAGGATGGTCGCAATCCTCCCGAGGCGAAATGCAGCCCATCTGAAGCACTCTGCTACGAACCATGAAGTCGATGACAATAAATTTTCGCAAATAAACAAAGAAGCACTAAAAAACAAAAACAAAACAACAAATCCAGTCACAGATTGTATTTCTCGCCTTCGGATAGCGCAAATCCTATGTATAAGATCAGGTGTGTAACCAAGAGAACCACGAGAGCCTATCAAAACGACCTCTCACTGTTTTACTTGGTGCAGACCGTAACAGGAGTAAGTTCACTTCGGAAGTTCCTAGATACTCATCGTTCCTGAGCACCGCGCTAGGCGAGGGCTAGCATTTGTGGACCCACTGCAACAGATAGGGTCCTACATTTCATTTTTATACAAAATTGTTTACCTGCATTAGTTTTAAATGGAACACTGAATTTCCACCGTGACATCTCACCCATTCTTCCAGCCTTACAGGGTGGAGGTGATGTGGAGGCAGCGTCACATGCATAGGGGTGAATTCAGAATTGATACCAGGGTACCCGAACTTTCCACCTCTTCTTGCTTGGTTTATTGGCAAAAGAGTTGCCGTGGAGAATGAATCCTCAACTCAAGACAAGTCAGGTTTTTCTTGGAGTCGACGATCACCTATATCACCTGCCGTCCCGTTGATCATCGACTTACTCGAGCGCGTGCTAGTAACGTCTTCATTCGTCCGTGCCACGAGCCAGAGTGGTCCAGTAGATCGTCCTCGCTTCACGGGTCCAACATTCCTTTCGTTCGGGGATTTGACGATAGGATACAACAAAAGAACAGGAACATTCTAACAGTTTATTCCTAACTTCATTCTCACATTGGCAGGAACTTCATACAAACGCTCCATGCCGTCACCTGATCCTACAACGCCGGAGAAGAAAATGTATGAGAAAGCCTGGTTCTCTGGTCTCTGATTCATTTCTTTTTACACCAATGGGTATCTCCTGAGCAGTTTCATTTCGGACATGACAACGTATGAACAAAACTTATATGTGGAACAAAGCTTTGGATTTAGAGCTTTAAACCGCTGAAACTTGCCTTCCCGTAGGTCCATAAGCAACCGGGGTACTCATAGGTTTAGAAATTTATAATCTATGCTGTCATTTCAATCATCAAAGTTATCAGGTGAGTGTTCCTTTCGTCTGAGTTGCAGCGATAGCTGCTGCTGGTAAAGACTGACAATCAATCAGTCACATTTGAAACTGAAGAGTTTTTGTCAACGGATTCCAATCGATCAGCGCTTCCTCTCGCCATTATCATTCCAAGCCATCGTGCCACGTCTCCTACAGTCTACCTCCACAATATTCAAGAATTCCATGCAATTTTTAGAAATTCCAGCTAAGTCAGCGCTTATGTTGAATTGTCAAAGCTCATCTGTTCCTTCATTCATCGCGTTTTCCCCAGAATAAATTTTCATAGCTGTTCTATGACAACTGAGGAATGCTTGCTAGGACCCCACTGTAGGTGGTGAGAGTTGTGTTCTGATGAGAAGTTTTGCTATACCCTTACTATCTACGATCATTTGCTTACCAGCTCAACTGGCCCACGATTTTGATTGCTCAGCCAAGGACCGATCACTTCTGTTTCCGTTTGCACCTTGGTGTAGCTTTTCATCGTGAACGGGCTTCGCTTAATTCGGCTCTGATGGATAGATACAAAGGTTTTGGCGCTGACGAAGTCCGCTTTGAGGTGCGCCCGATCATCGAATTAGTACAGATTCGTAGTGACGTTTGAGTTCGCTATCAGTCCATACTGCGTTCGGGGCTGCTTGAGTACAAACAAATGTTTCAACCTCCCAAATAAAACTGGGCAAATACCATTTATGCTTAGGAGGTTAAAACATTGACTCAAACACAAATCAATCGACCTGCGTTGAGTGAAATCTTGGTTGGCCCGGGTGAACAAAGAACCCGTCACGATACAGATGGTAGTTGACTACTTGGCATTATGCCAGCTCGTACTAACTCTTTTTGACTCATTCTTTTTTCTTCTCCGGAAGCTCCTGGCTCACATTTCAGCAGATACCTAGAGTACATAAGAACTTTTGTTGTATTTTGTCCACCAATGTGTTCAATTTCGATGTGGGCGTCTGATCAGGTATTGTGGTCGTGAAACGCTCGTGTTCCCACCCATTCAGAGGCCGTTCTTTTCGTGAATTCTCCTAAGAAAGAAATATTTGACAAATATGTTCTGACAGCTGTAGGGAACAGGAGAACCGTGACTGCCATTGTCAGACGTTGACTCTTCCAAGCGACATTTGTCCTACTCCATTGTCACTTCATCTTTCAAAATTCTTCGATATTACCTGAGGGTATGAGACGTAGGTACATGAGATTTTTGGGAAATGTTGGAATAGCAGGACGTACCTAACCAAATGAGCCAAACTCGACTATGTAGGCAATAATTCTCCGTCACTTTTTGTGTATGGATTGCTCTCATAGTCAGTGTGTGAGCCTCGCTCTGCCAAAAGACAACACGTAGCAATAAATCTATGTCTTCGAACACTTTTCTAGCTCCTAGAGCAGATCCCGCCGTGTAATGCTGCGATTAACCACCAAAAACACCATACCATCGTTTCTGAAAGCCATTGAGAAAAGATGGAGTTTTTGGCACCCACCGTTCTTGTTTTGGGATGTGCTCACGCTTCAGACTCCTCTCGTTTAGAACGGGAAAACAGATTGCAGGATCGCACTAACATTTGGAATCTACCCTTCTACTGATTCAAGGGAGGTTGGTATTCATATACTGCTCTTGAAAGGAAAAATAGACCGAGTTGAACTTTGTGTTTTCACACTTGGACCATTCCTGTGATACCGCCCCCATTAACCACTGTATATCCTTGTGCACACTACCATAGCTGAGTCTTGCTGGAGTGGCTACCACGTAGTGCTGTCACCTAAATCAAAATCGTTTTCGCAGGCTATTCACTATCCTATCTTTAAAATTTATGATTCCCCCTTTTTTGGGGTTTGATTTGCTCCTCCCTCTTCGGTAGGTTTTGTCTTTTGTTTATTTGTTTTTGTTGTTAACTGTATTATCCATTCCATACTTATCCCATCTGTCCTGGACTGGATCGGTGGAGCTGAATCTCTTATCACTGAAGAGCCTCACTCTGAAAACATGATTACTCTGAGGAAGGGACATTAGACACCATGTTTTTTAACTTCTTCTCTCTTATTCTCTTTTGACAACTCATTATTGATTAGCAAGACCTTTTGTGTCGTAGCATAGGAGACACAGTAGAACGGAAATGTCCCCTTTCTCCTGTTTTAACTCTCGCTTATGCGAACATATAGTATAGATGTTGATGGGGTTGGCGATGAAATGCATATAAACAGGAAGGGAACCGTACTGGCAACCGTATTGTTGATGTCTCATATTACCGGCAGTCATATCACCGGACGTAACACCCCACATTGCGAAGTTCACCACTGATAAACACTATCAGCGTGACTTTATATTAACGGATCAGCTTATCTCACTGGTTGTGTAATAAGCATGACAACGTAGAATAAGTGAGTGTCCGTTGCTGTTCTTCCGAAAAC
The DNA here is from genome assembly GCA_900617895.1 of Haemonchus placei. NCBI lineage: Eukaryota > Metazoa > Nematoda > Chromadorea > Rhabditida > Trichostrongylidae > Haemonchus > Haemonchus placei. The sequence continues at coordinate 107,640 of UZAF01016240.1, read as the reverse complement.
CAAACTTGACTTTTGAAATTTGGGTCTAAAATCCCAACAGAACGAGCTCCACCCATCGCGAAGGTCACGCCTCCCGTCGCCACCTTGATTGTCGTACAGTGGCGGTCGTAATACCAAAGTGGCAGGTTAAGACTTGTAATAACTTTGAAAATGATGAGTCGCTAGCAGGTAGAAACAGTGTTAGCGCGATGTAACTTGTGTAGCAACCTCATTATCGCCCTTCACTAGCGTGAGGCAAAAAATCAATAAACGAAGGCTACATTTGCTATTGTTTCCCGTAATAGCTAAATATCTTCTTTCTTTATTACTTCATTCTTTCCGTAACCTTAATTCATCCATGGAAACATCTTCTTCACCTTGATTAATTTAGTTCTGATTCACTATGTTTTATTCGAAGAAAAAACTATTCAACACTAAGCGTATTAAGTTAACAGTAGACCGGACCTCTTCAGGATCCCATTCGCTTGAAACGCTAAAAAGTGGCAGAACTCGCTTTCCTCTTCGATCCAAAAGCTACCATGGAATTGGGAGAATATGGAAAGATTATCAGCACACACCCCGCTTTCAAATATCACATATATCTCAAATATCAAATATCTGCTGGACCGATTCTTGTATGGTTCTAGGATTCTCAGGACATGATGGACATGAAGGCGGAGGGGTCGACCCGTCAGCAATCCGTCCATCTTCGAATTTTCCTAGTCCTAATATTTAGTGGCGGAGGTGGTGTAGGGGCAAGTAGCTAACTACCACACATATAGGTGGTCCAGAGATTGAATCCTTGCCCAATATCTGCCTGTATAAGGCAAGCTTCCACCCCCGGACCAAGCTCGCCTGTCTAGATGCGTGGAATGACCACCGCAAGTCATTGTATGTATAGTTTCCGTACGCATTCAAATCGTCGTTACGATTTTGAATGAGAGTCAACGGCGGGGACGCATCCCGAAACGGGATTGACTGACGTCAAAACTTTATCCTACGATCCTTATGCTACCTTTCTCCTAATCAGCGCTTACCTAGTTTCTTTCACATATAGAAGAATCGACGCCGCCATGCGATCGTTAAATATCCAACCCGTTCCGCTACCTACGTCTTCCATTCTTCTGTCCTACCTTTGAATCCAATCTTCGTTCGTCACACTATTGAAAATGCTTCTTATCTATGGGGGCTTTTCATAAATGCCCATTGAGATGATTCCCGTAACTGGCGATGCAATCATGGCGATCACTGACTAATAGCTGACATTTCTTATCGAAGCAAGCATTCCGCGCTTGGAATGACAGATATGCGGGCGACCATCACCCAGCAACGCTAACCTCCCCGACCCGACTCCGTGTCTGCTGCTTTCTTCCATCGCCCACCCAACAACGACAACAGCGCCTTTTCAACAGCTGTCCCAGATTTCTCACAGCTTTGCTTAAACTAAAACAGATCTGTAGGAAGATAAATTGCATCCGGCTACTGTTTTCAATTACTATGAAGCCATTGGGCATACGTTATCCTTCTGACTTTACTTTTCCAAGTTAGGCTGCTACTTCCGTTTGGATTTTGTACCTCAAAATCTGATGAGGGTGCTTTTTGCTCTTCATGTATGTGATCAAGTGTTCAAATATTAGTTTATATAAACTTGAGGGGATTAAAAATCAAAAATAGCTGCCTCTGAACAAATAACAAGTAGTGTAGTATTGAGGTTTCCAGAATCTCTATTCACCCCTCATTGTCGAGTTATTTTAATTTTGTGTGATCTTTTAGAGCTCTGTCATGGATTCATTCACACTGCCATTGCTTGGGTAGCCTCACGGACAGGATTAAACTGAAAAAAGAAACAATCAATCACGAATATAATAGTTTCGAGAGCCTCATCAGACGAAAAGAGACTTGTAGGAGCAGCCCATGCGCAGGGCCCTCCCTAACTTGATTCACCAACTGAATGGTCAAACTTTGGTTAGTAAAAGTGAGGCTCCCACTGACTAGACAGGGCAAATTCAGTTCGAGTCGGTCCCTGAGCTGAGCGATTGATGGACCTTCCTGTCATTACAACTCCTGTGGATGTATGGCTGTTTTCCCAGACCATTAGTGCCCAACCTGCCCGACGTATCGGCTTAAGAGCGGCGCCGCGATTCGTCATCGTTTTTCATTTGAAGCTTGCCGTTATCGACGAAGATGACGTTAGCTCGGTGTCGGAATCCCGGCGTCAAAGCTACATCTGTCAACCTCCTCTGCCCAAGTTAATCAGCCAACGCAAGCGCGCTCTCTCTCTCGTCCAGTCCGCCCGATTCAAGGCGAGTTTTCTATTCCCCGACCAGATCAACAGCATCTTAGGCCATTGACTACGGGCTATCAGGGAAGCGTCTTTCTCGTCTGTTTAATTTTATGACTATAATTTTGATGAATGCTTCGCTCATTAGTGACTTATGTCTTTATGTTTGGTTCTTTTGACACTTTCCAGGATCCTTTGTTGACTAGAAACCAGCTGTTCTATCGGGTTTTGAACTGGGTTCATTCCCACACAAAAGAGTTCTTGGAAATTCATTGAACTTCGCCTGCACAACTGCTCACTGTTAGAGCTAGGAAGACATTAACAACGGAATCTCCCCTGAGATAATGGGAAGTAGGGGTAAAAGGGGAAGATTATTGAAGGAAGAGAGCCGGGAGCTTGTAGCTTTTGCCTGTATTACAGATTCGGCAGCAAATTTGAATGCCTGGAACACATGACAATGGAGAAAGGGTGAACAGAGCTTTTTTTTCACAGGAATGAAAGACGGTCAGTAGGTACTAGCTGCTCCCTTTAGTTTCGTAAGCTGAAAAGTGGGCGATCGGCTCACATATAAGGCGAGTCGTTTGTTGAAGCCATGGCCGAGATTCTGCTGCTAATGGGGGCCCTTTCAGAAGGGAAGCGCTGAAAAGCATTGTTTCGAAATCTCGAAAACAATGTTTCCTAAATAGCTACTGATTCAATCTTCACTTTTTCGTCTTCACAACTTTTCCACCAAAATCCACCTTATGCTCACTTGAATCAGAACTTCATAAAAATCTAATCCGTCGTAGTTGTTGATAAAAGCCCAGTGCACGGCGCAACACGAAAATGTCCACCATAATGGGCGCTTATTCATTTGTATTTCACATTTCTCGTATAGCCTTTCGAATTGATGGTACTAACTAAGGTCTGAAGGCAAATCTTCAAGTCTCTTGGAATTAGCGCCTCAAGAATCTATCCATTCGAACCATCTGGATCTTTCTTATCCCTAAGTTCCAACTAATTTGTTCTCGTTGGGCCTCTCATGCGACTACTGCTTTCAAGAGCAAAACCCATTAAGAAAGCAATTGGTCCGTTCACGGCGCTCGGCCATGTCTGCTCAAAATCTGTCTCTCAATTCATATGTCCCATGGCAATATACGTTTCCAATCACCCTCAAAAAATTTGAATGGCCACCAGCCAAGCTGCTAGCAAATCTGAACAGTGAACTCGCCAACTAAAACCTGAATCTCCTCCCAGATGTGGCGTATCACCTCAGCTAAGCCCACGACCACGCCATTGGGGTTGCATTGAGCGTTTTCCCCTCGGTTTTTTGGAGTGTATCAGTAAAGTGTTTCAAGAGAGTTGGGATTTCCATCAAAGCGTTCCTTACGTTCCATTATGTAGTAATATGTATATGCATATGTCTTTCTATGTGTTTCTTCGGGGCGATGTACGATTATGTTTTCATTTTCCTTCGCTCTCGCATGACTCATCGAACATATGTAGCGTTTCTGTGAAGAATACATAGCCATTATGTGAAATTGTAGCGCAAAAACCCTCTCGGCTGCTTTTCAATTTCCATCCGATGATTTATTGACGCAGTCGTTTCCATTGCCTTTTATTTTTAACGCACTAGTTCCCATGTGCCTTTTGGAATCATTGAATTCTTCTGGTACTAGGTGAAACACCTCCCACTCCGGCGAACGCCACGCCCACTGTTTGGTGCCCTCCTCCCGCATTGGGTGCCTTTCACTGCTATTCGTTCCAATCCCTATTGAATTTTATCCGAATTGCGAGGCGATCAGAAGCAACTAGGTGTAATAATATGAGTTTTTTGAACTATCTCAAGTAATCTGCTTCTATCGGACAAAAAAAAACTGAGAGCATGTGGCGCTTCAGCGGTATCGATGACTGCACCCACCTAGTCTACTAGTATTACACTACCTCATTTGTAGGCCTACCTAGAAAAACTAGAAGCCATGAAACACTGCGTTGGGTCAGATCGATGATGGTTGGCTTCGCACTACCTCATTTATACGGCTTCCCGGATAACTAGGTACACTAGTATCCAGGAGGTCCATTTGCTGTAATAACTTTTCAGAATTCAGATTTCGCTTTTATTGAGAGTGGAGTAGGTTTTGGTGAACCATAGAGTCTCAAGGTTATGGGGTGAGGCAGGTGAGGGGATGGGAAGGGGCAAAAGAATGTAGAGATGTTTGTCAATTCTCTTCTTTTCGTTAAATATTTAGCGATTTCACAACAACCCATACTTCTTTTGATTCTTTAAAGAACCACAAGGTAGTGAGAGCCTGCCCGTCGTACCATATTCCCCACCATTAGAGCACTTGCAGCGGAGTGATTTCTTTTTGAAGACATCCTCTGCAGAATGATTGATGTACTGGGCCCGCAGGGAAACCAAGCAACGAGCCTCCTACATTACTTCGTTACCTGATTATGCTCAATTCGCTGAATTGAAGTGAAGTTCATCACAGCTTCCTTCATTTTTTAAGAAGTTTCGCTTGCAAGAAAATTCGTTTTCCGAATTTGGTTTAAAATTTGAAGGATTAAAAATTATTGTTGCATGGGGGGCGCATTCCTTTATTTTTAGGCAGGCGTGTGGAAGCAGTTGAAAGTGACAAGGCAGCATGAAAGTGGGACAGCTGCGTGAGGCTGTTTCAGTGATCAACGTTATGCTTAGAAACAAACACACTGACACCAGAGTTTATTGAAAACCCGGCTGTCGAGATTACTACAAAGCCGAAGTCTTCTGGTGGTAATTAATCGCGCTCTTTGGGATGCGCCCCGCATCAAGTTCCGTTTAAAATCGTGAGGCATAATGAGTATATGTAGTATACAATGTATTATATTACACTGACTAGTTGTGTAAGTCAGTGATTCTACTTTCTGAGATGATTGTGGTATCATTTATCAAGCCCAATTGATATGGACGACTAGATGGCGTAAGCGGGTACCGAGTCTAGATTGGATCTCCTGATCATGTGGAAATAGTGCGGCACTTAGCACTACGCCATCTCTTCCCACATGTCGAGATTAACTGGTTGGGTGGTCTTTTGCTTTTGATTCACGTTTATAGTTCATAAATTTATAGTTCATAAATAGCCAGATAGGGTATTTAAAGGGTCTCTCTATCAGGCCTGATTAACTTCTTTAGACTCTGTTGCGCACTTGCGTTAACTACTTTGATTTTTATCATTGTTTAAATGTACACCTGACTCATGCGAATGCTACTTTTGAATCTATCTCGTTCCCAATGGAATCCGGTGCGGTCTAATCGACGCGGACCGACTTGAATGCTTTGTTGGCTGAAACGTGTTTCCGAACTGGAGTTCAATCTATGGATCATGCTGCGACAGTGAGGTCGTATACCTCGGATTCAGGCTGAATCAACCAGTAGCAGCCTATCATTGAGGGCAAAAGAATGGGTGGAGAAAGGACGAGGACTTCACCGAATGGGAATCGTACTGTAATGCCCCCCACTTATGAGATTCCGGTCTCCAATATGGACGCTAAACAATAGCATTTTCGTGCAGCTGTTCATGCTGGGCCTCCATTTTTTTTCCGGTACGTCGCAAGCTGTTAGTGCGATCAATCCATGGCGGTCGGCTGGCTGACTGGCCGGCTGGCTGGTCTTGGACAGCGACGAGTCGTTTAGTGGAGTTTCTCCTGTGGCTGCGTGGCGTGGCCTTTTAGCCTCCGAGGTCAATGCCACTTCAGCGCCGCTCGGCCCACACTCCTCGCCCCCAACTCGCTCCCTCATCGTTCTCGATTAAACGCATCCGTTTTTTCCTGCCACTGTTTTACATTCTTCGTTTCGGTCTCACTGTTCTGTCAAAAATCTCCCCCTTGACGAAACAATATCTAATCAATCAATCAGTCGATCTCACCTCATCAGTACCACCTTTCCATATCACTTTTCTGGTGGAATTTCCTGTTGTTTACGTTTCTTCACTGAAGTAGTCAAGCGCAAGCAAGGTCTTACAGGAAACCCTTATAAAAAACCGAAAATTTACTTTTCGTGGATTTTTNATGCATCCTTCTGCCAGAAATATAGCCATTGCTAATAAAACACCTACCGGAATCCCAGTCATCTTTTTTGTTGTGGTGGAGCGAATAGGATAGGAAGTATGACCCGAAATTACCGCTGCTGGTTTCTCATTCTTTTCGATTTCTGATGAAGAGTTTTCCGCATTCCAACTACCGGACTGTTGAAAAATCCTCGAACTAAAATCAAGGCAACAACAAGCTAATTACTCTCATAAACCTCCCTTAGTCGAAGCGAGGGAGTCAACTCCAATGAGAATAGTCCCGCTTGTGACCTGTCCCCTGCTGAGGAATGCCTCTCATGTTTTCTTCAACCCGTGTTGGTCCTGAGTGGAATTTATAAGAATAAAAAGATTGTTAATAGATAATGAACTATTAACTACTGCTCAACCTCTCTCACAATTCTTTTCACAACTGTTTATGAACGTCTTTCGGCTACAGTAGGTAGAGCAGAAACACTGAAGGCCCACTCACTCTACCCTTTACCGTTCCAACTACCCTTTCGCAAGTAGCCGTTCGGGACCAAACTTATCTAGAGCATAATTTTTTCGGATATGAATCCTCATTGAGTCTGCTGCTGTTTCCCAAAAAAGTTGTTTGCAATTGTTTGCGAAAGTTCAGTGCGTGGCGCATTCCTGATGAAGCTGATCCATTGTGACCAGATCACATTTTCTATCGGTTTTTCCAGCATAATTTCTATTTATAATTACCGAGAGCCCATGGAATGCCGAAGAAACCTCTATTTACTTTTCCATTACCCTCAGAATGTACTTTCGGAAAAGAATGTCAGCAAAAAGTACATAGAAGCTAAACGAACCGAATCGGGTTAGTGTTCCTTCTGACCGATTACCGAGAAAAATGGGTTTCCCGAATTTTCGCGACCGTTTAACACTGAATTTCTCGAATAACTTTTTTTTTCGTTGACTTCCTGCTCAAGATCGGGGTGCTCCAATCCCTTGAAGCCAATAAAGTCTCTCACTCAAAAGTTCTCTTCGTAGTCGCTCATTTCAGTGGTGCCATCTGTTTTATAGCACATTGTGCGGTGTAGTTCAACGAGTGTAAGAAAAGGAAAACCGAAAAATAAATCGATCGATCGGAGCGGCTTTGTCCTGAACACAACGGTTTTTTGTTCCAAAGTGCTCGTGTACCCAATTAATTCCTCACAGCTAAAGGGGCACAGAGGGAACGGTATATGGAAATCGACTCCTGAATGGCTGCTTGTGACTAAGCGATCGATCAAACAAACAAAACCAATGGAATATACACAAAGAGAAAAGAACTACTGAGAAACAGAATGAGTTCAAGGTGACCAAAAGGTGCACCTTGCTCTCCTTGCCAGGTTACTTGGCCTTTCATTGAATCGACTTGCAGCTTCGAAGAAGGATTGAATGCCGAAGGCAGATCTTTCCAAAGTATACCTCAGATTTGCATAAGCCCTATTTCTGCCCTGTTTTGGGGAGTCTCAGGCAGGTAGCTTCGAAGCTTGACCGTAGGCTTTCAGACAGAAAAGGAAGTTTTTGGCAAAACTCACCTTTTCCACTGATCTAGCCTAACCCGGAACGAAACTTCTGGAGTATGCTCCTTACATCCCAATTTTTGAGGTGTCAAGTTTGAGTCTGTTGAATTTTTCGAATTCTGTGGAGAGTAAGGACAGTTTCAATGAGAACCCAAGCTGGTCTCCTTATTGAAGCTCCCCTTACTCTCTACAGAGCATATAGGGAAGCTATGTATGCTCTTAAAGTATGTTACCCAAAGACGACCTTCATAAAATGGACTAACCCCACGTTACCAACACTTCTTTCTCTCAACCCCTTCATTCCCGTCCACTTCATTGCACTCCCCACCTTACCCAGCCATCTTAACAACTACGATGGCACGCGGCTGGCGTCACTCGGATGGCGGAGTGACCTCGAGTGACCGCAAGCTTACCACAACAGCGATCCATCTGACCGTTGGGCTCAGTGCCAGTCATTTGTCGCTCCCCAGTGGCTTTTCGATCGTGGTCGTCGTAGACGACGTCTTCGACGCTATCGTGCCTAGCGTTGTAAAGGAGTTGTTCACATTTGCATTGTAACGAGAGAGTTAAGCAGGATGTGGCCAAACGCGGAGAGCGCCCAGCGCCGGCAAAACACATCCTCCCCGTCCCCGAGCCTTTTTACACTACGGGGGGTATAGAGCTCGGGTGATGTGTGCTTGCGCAGTGCTGTCTCTCTACACGTTTCGCTGTCTCTCTCGCGCTTGCTTGGTGCGCCTCTCTGGAGCGGAGCGTGGTTGGGGAGCTGCTGCTGTTGCTGCTGCTGCTGGGGCTGTTTCCGTGTGGCTGCCGGCAATCCACTATACTCACTCGGATCATCCTCACATCGCTTTCTTTCCGCTTCTTCAGTTCACCTCCAATTCGTCGCCCACGCTTATTGAACGATTCCTGTTGGTCTGTATGATAGCCGCCGATTTTTTCTTCAGAAAACATGATAATGAATGTTGGCATTGTGTAATAGCAATTAGCTTTATAATCCTACAGTATCCTTCCTGATTGGCTGCTTTTGTTCAGTCTTTCAGTAGATTTCGCAAGATTTCCAATATTGTAATGCAGTTTTGCAGTGCATTGCTTCAGAAAAAGCCAAATGGAATATGCCCCGCCTGGACCCGCCCACCCGAATTTTTCACCCAGTCTTTCGAGAGGGAAAATTGCGCGCTAGTCATGAATATTAATGTCGTCCATTCTTGTTCTTCGCTTCTCAGTATTGTTTTATTTGNTCCCTTTGAAATACCTCCATTTCAATCAATACTGAGTATTTTACTGATTATGTATGTTTTTTTGTAGTAAATTCTACATTTCAGTGGTTACTGTATCTGGTGAGATTGCAAAGAAGTAGAGTGTACTAGTCAATAGTCATGTTAACCAACTAACCGGCATTAGGCGCATATGTGTTTATGCAAGCTGCGCGCAGTTTTTCAGACGCCACTCTTTTCGTCGTTCCTTTTTCTTCGGGTTTATCCACAATGTTTACATGTCGTTGCGTTTTTTTCTCGGTGGTACTCGTCTTTTTTGTGTTGCCACGCCCCCTTTACTCCAACTATTGATCGTATAGAAATTGCTGCACTACTGATTTTCAGTAATGAACTCGTAATTGGCCCAGCCACACAGACATATCACATCAGACATGCCTGTATTTCACACGAAGACGATCGAGAACATTCTCGAGCCGGTGGCTCAGCAGGTGCCGAAGCGTTTCCTCTTTTTTTCTTTTATTATTCTTTTTTTTCTAGACTTTCGCAATTTTCTTTCCTATTTGTTTAACGTATTCATTAGCTTTTCCGTGTCTGCACTAATCGCTTCTTTTGTGACAGCATGTGCCCGTTTATTTGTTTACGTATATGTATGTGTGGGCATGTTTGTGTATCGGTTTCATATGGCATCATAGTTGGGTGGTCGTTGTGCTTTTATGACTGATGTAGGCCAAGCGGCCTTTTATCTGCGTCTCGAATCTACCCCTTTTTCACCGCCTCCCATCTCCCCCATATCGCTATGGAGTATTTCTTTATGTCTCCGCAATTTATCGGGCCCGGGCCCCATATCAAAGCTAGCTGGCTTGGCTGTCGAGCGCGTGGGGTTCACCCACTTTACTACACGATATATTTAGGAGGAAGCCGCCCGCACGGCCACCCTCGTACCTTGAGATTGCCACCGTCGATTCATATCGGCCTTTGATCATGTGTTGGTAAATAAATCAGCATGTCGGTTCAAAATGGGAAAACCTTTGAGGAGGAGGTAAAGGAGTTTTCTGAAACTCCCCCAATTTCCCCGCATTTCTCACCCAGCTTCGTTTTAACTTAAAGAAAAGGCTAGAAACAGGGTTTAGGTGTCAAGCAATTTGTAGTGTTGTTGGCATGTGCCGAGTTGTTAGTTACGCAAACAGCGCACGATTTTCCAGCTTCTGAGAACCAAAAAAACCAGTGAACACACAGATTATCTACTTAACGTTTTCCTCCAATTTTTTTCGGCTTTCGAAAGTTTTTTCACTCCTCGGTTTTCCACTTTGAAAATCAGATTTCGACGGTAACGCCCAGCCATTTTCTGGCACCAAAAGAGAAACTACTTTGAACGAGAAATCTCATTGAACGTAATTAGCTGGCTGACCATTGCTGCTGGTTGCCAAGGTCGTCCAGTTGAAAACCGGTTGGCAGAAAATTGTATCCATGGCAAGGCGTTCGCAATTTTCGTAGGCATTCATTCATGGTTTTTTTCATTCTTCGTTTTCAAAAGGTATCAACTGGAAGATCGATTACTGCAAGGGTAA
>UZAF01016240.1:35298-88345 GCA_900617895.1 Haemonchus placei | reverse complement strand
TTTTTTTTTTTTTTTTTTTTTTTTTTTTGACTTATCCACATCGTTCCGGGTCGCCAAAGCTGAGTCCATGTCTTGATATGGGTGAAGGCCTTATATTCGAAGGTGTCGTGTTGTTATTGTAAGCTTTCCAAAGGGAATTGTGTTCAAGTCTGTAACCCCATGAATATAGCCCGCCGTAACCCTGTTGAACCATTTTCGAGCAACCTTGAAGGTCTAATCACCAGACCACCTAATTTCTCTGCATCATGATTGTTTTACTCGGTGCCCCATTATCATTTACATCTAATAGTTATTGAAGAATCATATCAAAAAGCAACAATTAAGTCAAATCGTTTGATTCGAAAATCGAAAAAGTTCATTTTTTGCTGTACTCTAGTCAATCCGAGTTTCAGGATATCACCCCATGGCTCTCACGCGTCTCATCGGATGTATCGAATCGGCAAGCTGAGCTGACTCATCAAGTCCATAGGGATATTCTATGCCGGTTAGATCACTAGCTGAGATTTTTTGTCTTTAGTTTTCAACTTCTCTCTTGTTTTAACCTCGGCCTTGTGTTGTTACTCAGTACTTATATATTCGTTGTTTACATGTTTGTATTTGATATGGCTACCCATATCTTTTCTGATGACTTATAATTTCCTTTGTGAAAGCCAATTCTTTACTTGTTGCAGTTGCTTGGATCAAATACGAACACTGTCACCAATCCTTATATGCGCTATGAAGATATTCATCCAGATCGGACAGGATCAGCAACGTGGTCAATCTGAAGCAGCTGAAAATCGGTAATCCCTTACCTTTTGTTGCTTCGCCTGTTTCGCTTTTAGAAGTCTTTTAAAATATGACGTCGTAATAACATAGCCAGAATCGCTTGTGGAATTAGATGAGTGTTTTTCCACACTTACCGCCAAAGTTTGTTGACATTCAAATCCAAACTTCTTGATATTTTATGAAATTGTTTAATTGAACCCATTTCGAACCTCCAAATCTGCACACTTTTTTTTTGAAAAACGTAAATTTCTGGCTTATCCCAATACCCGTGGTTTTCAGTTGATTTTTTGACTGGGCGTCGTTCGAGCAAAAGAAGACCTTTTCTTTTCCATGATAACTCTTATTTGATTTCTCAGGATGAGGAGTAGTAAGGTGAAAAGTTGACCTATGTATCGATTCCCACTGCAATTCTGGCTCAAAGTTGATTGCCTGGTATCAAGTTCGGGAAGATTCAATCAATATTTGACTTCACTCATCCTTTCCTTCCCACCTTTGTTTGTCATAAAATATTTTTTTACGTCATTTTCTAAATTTTAGAAACTACTTGGCGGCACGAATGACCGACGAAATGCACGAGATCATCCGTGTCCTCCAACTCACCACCTATGATGAAGACGAGTGGGATGCAGACAATGTGACGGTGATGCGTAAGGCTATGTCCGCAGCGAAATCTCTCCTGACAGCCGCGCTCGATTGGCTGGGCGATCCACGAGCCCGACCTGGAGCTGTAGGAGAGAAAGTGAGTGTGACTGTGATTCACCTTAGCCGTTGTGCCCATCATATCGCTTATACTACAGGCAATTCGTCGAATTCTTGACTATGCTGAGCGTATCGGAGCTCGAGCATTGCCTGAAGACAGTTATGCCATCAAGCGCTCGATTTCTGAGATCGCCTCGTTGACCGACGCCATCTGTGAATTGAGGAATCTGGGCCGATATGACAACGAAGGGCTTGCCGTTAGCTGCGCTCAGAAACTCAAGGTGAGCTGAATCGAAGGCTCGTCTAGGGTTTGTTTAGCTGAGTTTGTGATCGTTGTAGGAGTTGGTTGGCACCAAACACAGCAGCGGTATACTTCCTGACGCCTTGTTGAATGCTAACCGCTTCGGAGGTGCCAATCCGGCTCATACGGCTGGTGGACGTTTGGAGCAGGCGCTAAGGTGAGGTCTCTCTTCCTAGGCATGGCATTTAGCTACATGGATCGAGTATTTTAAGAAAATAGGGGAGAAGTATGCATACTAGTACTGTTTTTCTTGATAATCCTATGTTGTTTTGATTTATTGGCCTTCTCTAAGACCGTTCACGTTTCCTGGAACCCACTACCCTTTGACTCAGTTACTGGAATATGAATTTTTGGGGTCATCCCACCTACCCTTTATGCTAGTTACACAGCCACATAAGCCAAACGGCATTGAGGGGCAATCGCTGCGAGACCCCTTTTCACTTCCCCATTATTGATGGTATTCAATCAATGGAGTTGGCCAGATTTGACCTAATTGCTTTAGATGGCTAGATAATCCTGGAGTGGATGATGGTGGTCTAGGACTTCGTGCCATGAAAATGATGACAGATGATGCACGGCGACTTGCTGACAGATTGAACCCACAAGATCGGTAGGTTCCATCGATCCTTTGCCAACCAGTAGTTGATCATTGCTCTGCCATGTACAACCATAATACCGTAACCGTTTAGCGGTCACCTGCTAGGCTTGTGCTCCGACATCGATCGACTAGCGAATCAGTTGGCCGATTTGGAACGGCGAGGCTTGGGTAACACCCCTGAAGCGAATGCCATCCGCCAACAGCTGAAGGATAAATTGCGAGAATTGTCGGACTTCATGAGAAGAGTCCTCACTGATCGTGTGGTTAGTCGAAGGGCTCTCACAGATAACGCGGGATCCCATGGATCCGGGCAAAAACGGAGGTGTACGACTTTTTTTAAGGTAGAGGACTTCGCTGACATCACGACTCCTCTCAAGCAGTTTGTCGAAGCTGTTCACGCCGAGCCACATGCGCCCAACAGAGAAGGAAACTTCGCCGACAAGGTGAGGGGGCTTAGGCAGATCGTCAGGAACCTCATTTTAAGAACAGCCAGAATCAGTAGAGCTTCTGATCAGTCTAAGTGAAACTTTGGAAACTTCTCATTAGAACTGAAATCCTCCGTGGCCCTGATACTTCTGGCCTCATTTGACTTTTCTCCTCGTTCATTCACCACGCTCTCCGTTTTATCCTGTTCGATTTCAGGCTGATCGACTACGACAGCACGCCGGTAGCATGACAAACACTGCTAGACTGGTAATTTCTTCTAGCTTTCTTTTTTCGCTGTGTAGTGAGGTTTTTCCTGTCCTGGGCCAGGGTTGTGCCGATTGGAATCATTACCTCTCTGAATATTTTCTGTTTTAGGTGGCCACATGTGGTCCATGCAAGAGTAAGAACACGGTCGAAGCTATTGTGGACACCGCTGAGAAGGTTCGGGATTTTGTTTAGCTATGATTCGTTATTGAAAATTATTTACTTTCCGGTCATTCTGACATTAACCTTAGCAAGTGAGTTCATTTAAGGTTGACCAGATGACCCCACAATTGGTGAACGCTGGAAAGATCCGTCTGCACAATCAGACTGACTCGGCCGAGCAGCACTTTGAGAACCTGCACAGGTAGTTTCAGGCTTTTTAGGCTAATCCTGAGCTCTGTAGATGAAATATCGAACTGAAACATTTAGGCAATACGCTGACGCATTGCATCGTCTGCGATCTCATGTTGATGACGCCATTGACACCCATGAGTTCGTCAGAGCCAGTGAATCGGTAGGAACAAGCTTGAGAATTTGCCCATTTTGACTGGGGGAAGGGAGGGGATTCCCCAAACCTTCTATCGCCCTAGTACAGGAATAGATTGATAGGCTGTTTTTGAAATTCTCTACCCAATGACCTCTCTAAAGCTGAAAACAAGGATCCGGTCAGACTTCCCCCATCCTCCCCTCCCCCTGACCATATTTTCCCATTACCATCTATTCAAAGGCTTACATTTCAAGGCTATGCGTCGATACACTAATCGATGTGAGGATGCGATCACAAACAACTATCCGCAAGGAATGGTCGATAATACTTCTCAGGTAAATGACAAATAATCGATTGAAAAATGTTCAAATATCGATCAATAACTATGCATAGATGTTTATTTAGCAATGTCAACAATACATGTATTTACATTTGAGATTCTATCAGCATGTGTACTGGGGCTCGCTTTTCGATCATGGAGGGTCTTACCTTAGATGGGTGGAGCTTCTAGATTGGGCGGGGCTTTCCATCATGGGCACCATAAGTTGCAGTCCGGAACGAATTATTTTGAAGGCACTTGGTTGATTTTAAACAGCGGCTCTCAAAGATCATAGATGATCGGAGATTAAGATCGAAGTTGTAAAAATTTGAACACAGTTCAGAGCGGTTTTTTTAGATCGCCCGCCTCGGTAACCGTGTATTGATGACGGCACAGAACGAGGCCGATAATTCGGAGGAGCCAGCATACTGCGATCGAGTAAACAGTGCAGCTAACCAAGTGCGCTCCGGTGAGTTTCAGATCATTCCACCCGCAGTTTCCGCCTGCGCTCATCCCCACACCGGCTCCAAGCCCGCCTCTGCTTGGAACCCACGTTCCTCGACCCATAAACCGACAATATGCCTTCTTCAACCAAATTTCCACTACGATTCCCACGGCGGACCGACTCGCACAACAGTGACTATGAATTCCGCCCAATCGTGGTACCAAGTGCCATTTGTATTGAGAACGCTTCGACGGATCCACGGGTTTACATTTGTGAGTGATTTGATAATGCATATCAGACCGACGGAAAAGCTTTCAATTAAGCTACTGTTACAAATTCTGCCGGCCAAACTCCTGAGCGGAGTTTCCTTCTGAGGTACGCTAAAATTACCTGTGGGCATAAAAATAATCTGGAAGGAACAGAATACGTTTGTAGATAAGTCCTACTGCCGGTAGTTTTTAGTACTTTAGGAAATACTTCTGTTCCACTTTTTTGAAACCTCTCCCCATATCATTTCCTCCCTTATCGATTTTTTTACAGTAAGTTGTAGGTGAGATGAGGGCCACAGTTGTATAAAAATACGCATTACATCGAAGTTTACTTTCCAAACAAGTGAGCCTGCTTTTGTAGTTTGAAGACCGTTAGCTTGAAACGCCATGCTGCCTAAGTGTGTACTGCTCAACGTTCTTGGGTTAGTGAGCTCCTTATATTCATGTTCTCTCTCTTGATAAACGCCCGTTTTCAGCCATTCCACCGATGGTCACCCAGGCAAAACAGGTGGCAATCAGTCCACGCGATACTGGTGCAGCAAATGCATGGCGCAATGCTAACGACCAATTGTTGGACTCGGTTCGAGCTGTGGGAGATGCTATCGCTGGTTTACAGAACGGACGGCATTCAGCCATGTACCAAGACAGCCTTAGCCGCGCCTCACCGTATCCTCCTGTGCAGGTAGTTTCTGTGACTGAATGATTGGCAACTTGCCAAGGCCATATGTCAATCTGTTTTCTGCAGCAAACCACCCAAGTTATACGCACAATACCACCGCAAGCACCCACGCCGCCCATCGTTCATAACAAGATGATCATACGTGAGGAGATCCCTGCACCACCGAGGCCACCACCTCCGGTTGAGATCAGCCCTCCGCCACGGCCACCACCACCACCTGAGTACGACGAGGAGGAAGAGACGAGAGCTTTCTGGGAAAGGTCAGTGTCGCTTGAAAGATTTTTTGGGATTCTTTCCCTGAAACTTCCTTTTGCAGATATCCTCTACCTCAGGCCAGCCACCAGCCAATTCTGTCTGCTGCCCACTCATTACACAACGTAAGTTGTCTCGTTTTCAGGTACTTCACGTAGTAATGTTTTTTCCTCAAAACTAATGTTGATGTTGTACCTGACGATCTGTTGGCAGCTGTTGCCGGCTTGCTGTCGCCCACTCCTTTCAAGGAATCGGTTCCCACCATCGACTATCCTTTACTGGATGATTATCGGCCATATTCCAGGAGCTCAAGCAATGGTCAAGTCAGGAGAACGATATCGTAGCCGCTGCCAAACGCATGGCTATCCTGATGGCTCGTCTGTCACAACTTGTACGCGGTGAAGGTGGAACGAAGAAGGTGAGGATGGTCTGATTTCTTCAGTTTACTGTGATGGACCGGAATAGGGAGGAATGTTCAATATTATTATAAATGATTATTATACTATGACTAAGGGCTATAGTTTGAGATGCTGACGATATTTGGGATGAGGAGCATTGTTTGGGACAACTGTCCCCCGGAGAGGTGTCAACAAGCATTCCTACTTAACCCCTTGCACCGACTAGTGTTGTTGTTGGCATAATGTTGTAAACATTCAGCCGGGAGTACCATCCACATATGTTGCGTATTGTTTTGGCAAACAACGACATCGTAATAAATCCGGGGAGAGGGAGAAGCTGTATAGTATAAACTGACATTTTGAAAATTATTTGCTCAAGTTGTCTAGTTATTTGTGACAGTTGTCGGGTATTTTCTATAAGATTTCTTGTATAATGTGGAGATAATTATTGTAGATATCATAAGGTCATTTTGGGATTAGCTCCATGATAAGTATCTTTCCATACAGAAAATCTATTTCGTTGCAGGACCTCATTGAATGCGCTAAAGCGATCGCCGATTCAAGTGAGGAAGTAACCCGACTGGCAGTACATCTCGCTCGCCTCTGCACGGATCTCAAGATGCGAATGGTAATTGATCCCAAGAAATCTTTTTGGAATTAATGTCATCGACTAATGATTAGGAGAACGACAGCGTTCGTACGGAATTAGAGTAATATTCTGTTGTATTTGTCAAAATTCGAAGTGCTGCTGTGACCGGTGTTGTGCGCTTTTTATACAATGAGTTTGCTACGAACTGCATTCTACCGCTTGTAAGAGACGGAGAATTCGGCTAGATTTAGAGATGCAGAGACCACTATAGAGGGAGTATTCGCTGATTTGCGACGATTAGGTGAATTTTTGCATTCCAGGCTCTCCTTCAAATGGCCGAACGTATACCAACGATAGCCACTCAGCTCAAAGTGTGCTCCACGGTCAAGTCAACAATGTTCGGCACCTCAAGTGAGTAGTTGAATTCATCTCTCCATTGATTAGTTTGGTCCCATAGGAAGTTCGCATTCTTTGTGCTCTTCATTTTGTTTGAGTAGAGGCTAGCGCTTGTTTCTTGACGCTTCGCCGGATGTACGTAATTGCACACGTACTGTGCAAACAGGCGACGGCATGGGACGCTTATGTCGTCAGTCAAAGATCGTCTGCGCAATAGCGTTTACAGCTACTCTGAGTGATGAGCTGTTCATTCAGTGTAAGGCTACCATACCGTGAAACCCGGCATTTTCGCTGTATTGGATATGGCTACAGCGAAAATGCCGGGATTTTATGAACTCAGCATAGATCAAACTGAGAATGGCTGCTTTCATAGTCCACGTTGTGGCCCGCGAACGAGCGAGCGACCGACCGAACGAGCGAGCGACCGGGGAACCACTCGTCCTGCGGTATTGACCAAGATTCAGTGGTAAACAAGGGGCAAACGCCGCCCCGGTCGCTCGATCGGTCGATCAATTAGTCGGTTGGTCGCTCGCTCGCTCGCGGGCCAAATTGTGGACTATGAAAGCAGCCAATGAGTTTAAAGCCGAAATTTTCTGAAGGAATTTGCCAAGCTTTCTGAATTTTTCACCATCGACTCTCGCCCTAAAGTAGCACCTCCATTCGCGGTAATTTAAGTTCAGCTTCTGTTTGCTTTTCTTATAATGTGGCTTGCCTCGTTTCATGGCTTTAATTTGGTTTCTTAATCAGTAAGCGGGGTTGCATTAATGCTGGTTTATCGCGATCACAAGTGGAATAAACCCGATCCTTCCGTGCTCCACACCCTTCCTGTTACTGTTTCCAGTTGACTCGTTGTCAGTAGCCATCCCTTTTTGCATGCTCCATTCTCATTCCGCTTCTTCCTGGCCATCTTCAGCTACTAGTATGGGAAAGTATTATGTACAGTCCACTCAGTCAGGTAATGGGGAGAAGCTGAAACTATCTGCCTCATCACAGATTGGTTACCGTATCGAAGTTGACGGTGAAAACCGCCAGTCCATTGATTTGAGAAAAAAAGCTCATTTATTGATTGAAATCGACTTTGTTGCAATATTTCCAGTGACCATTGGGCCGTACGGAGAACAAGTTGATGGTAATTCACAATTTCTTTACAGCAACAACCCAGCATGTATTTATTGAGTTCCACTAACAAAATGAGTGTGGTCCCAGGTGTGATACCATACCGAGAGTGGATAACAGTAGATCTTCTTATTAAGAAGTGTTAGGTCACACCCTTTTGTTTTTCAAGACCAGAAAAGTCCATGCTGTATTTTTGTGAATTTGTTAGCTGAATTGTTGGACACGTGACTGACTGGGGGGTGAAGAGAAGTGTTTGCTCAGGAAATACACTCAACACGTGTACTTGTGAACATGTTTTCGGCGCTCCTACCCAAGAACAAGATTAACATTTCAAAGAGCCACTATCTATCTAGAAACAAGTGCAAAAACTGTCAATTCCACCTTTGTGCAGCCAGCGCAACTAGCACCCCCCTGTCGCGCGCGGTCGTAAAGCGGCTGGTTTTGAGGGCGTGTGCAATCAATATAGTGTTACTGAGGACGTGAATGGAGATACGTAAAAGCTGCCAATCACAGCTACACATATAAGATAACCTACAGAACTCTATTGAATATTGACTCACGTTCAAATCTGCAGAAGTTAGCATCGTTAGAAACATAAAAGAATGAAATTAATCCTTTCCCTGTACTCTCCACCTCCTTTCCTTTTATTCCTTTTCTAACAGGATTTTGTAGTGAATACAACGGCATGAGTTCACTTACCATGTGGTTTTATTGGTCGTCCTACCAAATTATACTTTGCAGGTAGCGAAGAGGACATCGAAGCCATGGAACAGCTAGCGCACAATGCGCAGAATCTCATGCTGGCCGTCAAGGACACCGTTCGAGCTGCCGAAGCGGCCAGCATCAAAATCAAGACCAATTCTGGTCTTCGTCTTCGTTGGGTTCGCAAACCAATGTGGTCCAACTTCTGAGCACCTCTATCCGCCGCTTTTCTTTTCCGTCGACGATGCCGCAGCCGCCGCCGCCGACGTCGCCACCGCAGCCGCTCAATTCCTGTCGCGTGTCGTAGCACATACGCGTGCGCACGCGCGCGCGCCCAACCACTCCAAATACTTTCAGTCGATCACCCGTCTTTTGCGTCTCTGCTTATTGATTTTTGGTAGTTGCCCTAGATTACTTCCGCGCATAATTTTCAGTTTTTTTCATTGTGCTGGTTGATTGCTAAAGTGCCTTTCTATCGCCAACTATATAGTCCTTTCCACCCACCCACTCAATTTCATGTGCATTTTTTGTACAATCACGTGCGTTCCTACCGTATATCCATCACTGCCTTTGCCACACAGCACAGCACGAACCACTCAACACTGAACTAATCGATTATCGATTATCATCGACGAAACTAGTCCACTTTTTTAGCTCATATGCATACTATATAAACATACTCTATGATATCATACTGTACATTTTTCTATTCGTTAATTCTACACCACAGACAGACAGTGACAAAAAAGAAATTGTTTTTTATATATTTTTATGTGTACATGCTACGAATGAATATTTGTAAGGACGAATTCTGGTGGTTGTTGCCTGACAAATCGATTTTGATAGTTTGCGAATCGATCAATGTGACGGAACGAAGAGAAAAGGGTGAACAAGTGTTCCCAAGGCGCGCTATCCAAACGGCTTCCGTTCCGGATAGTGATATTCGATATTCGAAAGCATATCCAGTCTATTTATTCCACAACTTAGTGTATTTGTAAGTATACGCCGTTCCCGTACAATTCTGGGACCAATTACTCAGGTTTGGAAAATTGGAAGGACCCCCCCCCCTCCCCTCGAGACTGGGTCCAAAACTCACATTGAAGGGCATTGCCATCCTGCTAATGGTCTCACGGATTGGGTAAGAAATGTTGAAGAGGTTGTGATATCAGTTGTCTTCTCCAAAACAGTTTAGTTGGTAGAAATGCGGTTGGAGGTGCCATTCTTCCTAGTCCTCCCTCGCAGGCGCTCTCTCAGGTAGTATCTATTGGCCAATTCCTCCGCAACTCAATTTTTGGGTGGTTTTCGTGGAGTCAGCACTCCAGTCACTCCGGGGTTTTTCTCCTTCTTGGACTTAGTCTGAAAAATCGCTTCCTCCACTCAGAATCATTTCATTTCCGAGCCCCACTACAGGCCTGCGAAGCCGGTGCCTTATCCTTCCATGGCTCTAGCAGTAGGCGTTAGAGACGCAGGACACAGTGGCTGCTTTCATAGTCCGCTAGCGAGCGCGCGAGCCGGATGGCGGACTATGAAAGCAGTCAGTGGAGTGGTCCCCACGACTACATTTTGAACCAGTTGTGTATACAGCTCAGTTGCAATCTGTTAAAACTTCCAGATCAACACATATGTACGTTTACGTTCGATTACATTTCCAATTGAAAACTTGCTTTGAAGCTACGATCTTTCATTGGACATCTAGGAAAGCGAGAAAGAGACAAGCGAAAAAAAAACAGAGCGAACTCAGAAGCACAGCAAAACCCAAGCAAAGTGATCACTGCCCACTTGGGCCACTACCGATGTTTGATGACGATCATTTGATCCATTGGTGAGGGCAGGGCTTCTGCTCCCCGAGCATATTCAGGCAGGAAGCTTGGTATCCACCAGAGGACATGTGAGATCTACTTTGTCTCTCTCCAATAGATACATAGTTTCATTGGGATTGTTGTAGTTGATATGCTTATGGATAACATGGTTTGGCGGAATGTAACGTGGGAAGTACAGGAAGCAGTAGATCTGAAAACACAATGTTAGAAATCAGATATGTCCAAATACGGTTTCAGGCAAAGTGAGAAATATTGCTGTCGTCTCTTTCCGTCATGGATCAAGGGAGGAGCTGAGGATAGATCAGTGCTCCTTCAGCAGGAACAGTATGTTACTACGCTAAAGCTCACAGTCTTGAGATGAACCAGTGATAAGCTGAACCCTTCCCCTATCCCAGCTTTGAGACGAATTAATTTTAGACGTTATCAACTCATCGAGCCCGGTACTCCTTCCAATTAAGGCTAAAAAACGTTTCCAAGCTCCAGTACAGGCCCGCAAAACCGGCTACCCTCCTTCTATGCGCCCTAGCGCTTGATGCCCAAGACGAGGAGAACAGTGTAGGGCTCCGCCTCACCCCCCCCCCCCCCCACCGCCCTCCTTCCCCTCCACCTCCCATCGAGTTTCGCTCAGGCCAACCAAACCTCCCAATCCTTCGGGGTCGCTTAATTGGTACCGTACTCATCTGGGAGGACAAAAGCACTAACTTGTACATCGGCTAGCCGCTATAAGTCATTGTATAGGCATTCAATGCGTCACTACGATTCTGAATTGAAGCCGAATGTGGGGCGCATCCCTCATACGCGATTAATTAACGCCTAAAGACTTTTAAAGACTTTAACCAAAAAGAGAACCTCGTTTTTCTAAGGGAGCTAAGGATTCTTCCTAGCGGTTATTGTGCCAAACTTATGTCTCCAAAATAAATTTGAACTTATCTTTTTCCATAATATTTGTACACCCTCATTGAAACATACTTGAATTTCTCATTTATTTATTTAATTTTTCAATTATGTACTGTTTTATACAGTATTCAACAATTGACTGTGAATGAGGCCATCGTAAAAGAACTCACCCCGTCACCAGTATTATCCACGCCTACCATAAGACATTCTGGGTAGTTCTCGAGGCACTTCTTGAGACAACCGCCTTCACTTTGAGCCTCGATCGTTCTGTTGTATTGCACTTTAGTGTATGGCATAGTGTTAATTGTGACGATTGTGAACGTACACGATAGGGCCATATGTGCCTAGAATAAGAATGAGATATAGAAGGGTATTTATTGAACTGTTGCCTATTGAATAGTTATTAGGAATATTCTATTTTATGGGGTGATTATGGTGTGGTTTCAAATGATTTATTATCAAATGCACAATGCGGGATCAGATCCCAGGTCGCTGGTAACCTGTATAGCCCAAGCCTTGACAGTCCCGCTTGATATCAATCTGGGATTCTATCCCAGGTCTACGCATGATGTAGTGCGCTACTTGTACTCCGCCACGTCCTGTGACAACCTCCGATAGAAGTATTGTTTAAAGATGCTGGGTTTTTGGCAATGATCCATTGCAGAGAAGAAATGTGACCCTCTTTGAGCAATGCTTCAGCCCCGCTGTGCCTAAATTACCAAGTTCCTCAAAATTTCAGTGCTGAACTTACAACAACATTTGTTGAACTGCGCAGTTCTCTTTATATTCTGCACAGCTGTAACTTTCCTGTAGTCATATCCAAAGAAATATTTCAATAAACATACCTGCATGAAGAAAAGAAGCCAAAGAAATGGAGCAGCTCGAGCTTTGAGTAGAAGCATGTTCCTTGAACAGAATAACAAAACTTTAGGGCTTGTGAGGTTACAACATACGCATAAATAAAGCAAACAATAGCATTAGTAAAACTGCTGAAACTATCTTAAGAGAGAAGCGAAACCGGTCAGAGTGACCATTTGGAGTCCTCATTATTTCGACCTATTCGAGGTTCAACAGCACGGTCCCTAAGTAGGACTGGATCAGTGGGAAATGCGCTGACTGATTTCACAGGGTACTAATGAAAGACAAAGTCGTACAGTGACACGCAAGTTGCCTCACCGACCTTTGCCTCCGTTTAAGTACTGAAATAGAAAACGGTGGAGAGTTCTGGTAGCTTACGACTACCTTTTTCGAATAATGAGAGTTTCTATGGTTTCATCTTATTTCTATGACATGAGGTACTTATGTTGCCATGAAGGATTGAAATTGAGCAACGAAAATGGTTCAGTGCTATCGTCACAGTGGCCCGTTAAGTCAAAATTGAAAGGAAACGATGCAGTCGTTAAGAGTGAAACGGCAGTGGAAGGAGCAACAGTTGCTAGAGCCGATCCACTCGAATTAGAGAGGCCACAGAGAGTTTTACTCTAATTTCTAGTTTCCTGTTAATTGATGCGAGGCAACCTTCTTGTCACACTACCAGGCCCTGTCGTACGTGCTTGGGCAGGTGAAGGAGGACTTCGAGGTGACACGGGAATTAAGACGGTATGTTCCTCACTTGACCCTTTCAGATCAGCAGCAGAATTGATTGTTGCTGTCCTCCAGTTAAGGGTAAGCTGCATAGCTTTTTTGCTGAAGTTCTGAAGGTCTTTATTAGGTTGGTTGCGGAATAATACCCAGTCGTTGTACCCTGACTGGGCCCTGATCTCAGCGCATCTGTCTACAATTGATGTGTTTGTGAGCCATCAGGGCGGGTAGGCACCCAACTTATTAGACTGGAAAACAATTTTTTACCAGGCCTGAAAACTTTTCTTCAGGAATCCTCTGTATAATTAGTGTAGAAGAAGAGTTAAAAACCTTTCATTGGTTTATGACAGTCATTGTAGACATAGAGTTGAAGTAAAGAGTCATTGCTATAATTCTTCAGAAAAAAGCGAGTGGAATTTGTCAGGAGAACAAGTCTACTTTATTGCTTAAGGCAAGATAATTTAAAGCATAAAGACAGCGGAGCATTGATGAAATCATTTTCATTTCGGTTTAAATTCGCTACTTTGTTGCGAGCCATTGCTTAAAATTCTGCTCACACTCTCCACATGTTCCATTTCTTTGTTCAGATCAGCTTGTCTAGCTTCGATATCCGTAAGAAGGTTTCTAGTCTGCAAATAGAGTCTGATCAAAGTAAATATGTGAAGGTGCACGACCATCTGAGCTTTGAATATAAGGAGCAACCTGTATTGCTCTTGTATTTGTTCTGCTTAAGTAGGTTTGATATTGCTTTAGCGTACAGAGTAGTTACGATGGGACAACTTTATTCGGGCCCTATTCTGGCAACGACACAAATAGATCGTTGTAGTAAAGGGACTCAAAATGATACCACCATCGTTGAAATCCTCTTTGAAACCCAACTAAACAACAAGAGGGAGGCAAATGGGATACCGCTGACAGTGTAAAATAAAATTACGCAAAGATTTCAACGATTATCTACAGATGCTGCACCGGGTTAGCTTCAGAACGGGGACTTTGGCCCACCTCGAAGTTCTCAAGCTGCTATGATAACCCTGTTAAGCAAAGCAGCCCTGAGCATTCGTAGCCCTCTTCAGGAAGATCGGCAGTGAAATTCTTGAAGCGGTTGACACAATCATGTCAAAAAATTAAAAAAAATTAATCTGTCACACTAAGAACCTTATTAAAATTATTATTCCCTTAAGCGAATGGTAACGATCACTGATCCCGTCACTCCCCACATTACATACGGAATTGCCAATGTTTCTCTGTTGTAAACAAACCGCTGAGCTGGGTCCCGCGAAGCAGCTCTTATCGACTGTTATCAATGCCGTTTATTATATTTACAATCCTATCGACCCCTTTCCCCATCCCTACATCAAATACAAACGTTTTAATATTTCACTGTTGACCTAAAGGTGTAACGGGTCTAGTGGTATCATTTCATTTCATCCGTTGCCAGCGTGCTTAATCCCGGTACCTGTATCTTTTATAATCTTGAACAGTCTAGGTCCTTGTAAACAGGATTTATGAATTCTCAGTCAAATATCACCTCCCCCAAGCACACAACAGAAAAGCTCAGCGCTATATATTTTTGTGGAATATTCAAAAAACAAAAAAAAATCTTACATTCGATAATTCCATCTCGAGCCGTTCCACAAAATTGCATAATGGGGTCATAAGCATTCGTATAGATGCTTGATCAACAGTCTGAAATATCTCTATCCTTCCAATTACATACAAACTCGTTGTACGGCTCCATAGGAAAAAAGATGAAGTAAGTATCTGTAATCTGGAATTACGCTCAATACTATGCTGAACTCACCCCTTTCTCAATCAATTTTATATGAGCTTCCATTTCTTTCATCAGATACCTTTCCTCAGCTTCACGCACAGCCCGCACATCATCGTTCACCTGGTCGAAGAGTACTGTATTCATTATGAACACTTAATCAGTTACTGAGTAGCAGATAACCCGATAACGGCTCGACTGATTCTGATCACATTTTCAAGCTAGCTTTAAAATCTCAGTTCGCTGCAGCTGGATATTCAGTTGTACAGTCGTCGGTTCATTGAGTCCACGAAGGAGACAGTCTATGCTGACGGAATATTCTTTTTTTAAGAAGAAGAAGAAGAAGTAAATCCTTCTGAGGTTTCTGAGGCCTAGTCAGCAAAGGGCTTCTTGGCAAGACAGAGCCCCTCCCGTAGATGTGATAAGGAATCTAGTGAAAACCCCGATATTTCCCTGAGGAAAAGAACGATTCCAGGTAGGAAACGTTCGCACAAAAAGAGATTTGCACTGAGCTCTCAAGCTTCAATAATAGGAGGATCATTTGTTAAATTGGCTCAAACCTACCACCACAAAAGATTTGTTCTGTTTCGATTCCCCAATCAACGACAATCCGCTGATTTGTCGGTCGGCGATTTCTGAAAATATCTGCTCTGCTCCCACTCTCCCTTCAGGTGACACTATCTCAGATACCGCTCACCTTTCATCCTCTTCAACGCCTCGACTTCGTTTTGATCGTATTCAACGGCTGTATCTGGCGATTCCGCGCGAAGTCTGGCAAAAAAAAAACTCTGCACCTGGCAAAAGCCATAATTTGCAACTGGAGGTGCTTACCGAGCAGCACCTCGACGACGTGGTGGAGGCGGATTTGCTTGCCGAATCGGTGGTGGCGGTACGGGAAACATCGGTAGGACCCCTCGTAATACCGGCACTTCCGGCTCATCTGCTCCGTCTGGTCCGTTCCAGGCACGTTGTTGCATAGTTTTTGCGACTGACTCAAAGTTCTCCTATGTTGCGGACGTTCACGTTGACGTTACTTCTTGCCAGGTGGCGACCTTCCAGTACCCCTAGTGAAAAGTTATAAAATGAACCACACCGCACAGAAATCATCACTATCAAAATGGCTAAATATCAGTTTGGCGATACCCAAACTCGACAATATCGATTTCATACTTTTCCATTGCAGAGTTCTCAACGTTGAGCAACACTTGGGAATAGCTGAATAAGATTTAATACTTTCCAAAACCTAGTAGGCCAAAAAGGGAAAAGCAGAACCCCCTTCATGCTCCTTAGCCAGTTTCATCCTCTCGATCGCCTCCGTTCAAGGTCGCATTCGACCGTGCAGGTCTTCCAAGTTTGACTCGATTCCATCTATGAGACCAACCCGCTCCATAGTACTGCTGCTTTTACTTATCTCCCGGACTAAGTGAGTTTTCCAAAGCTTTCCCACAGGCTAAGAAAGGCCTTTACGGATAAGCCTGTCAGCCTGCGTCCAGTGATGAACGACTACCTTCCACTTCGATTTTCTTCATTGCCATTTTGTTTTGTTTTTTCTTTACAGTAAATACAATTTGTCCAATGTGTAAGCCATCATTTGCAACCAGTTCCTTAGCAAAACTTCATTATCCATAAGTTTACATAGTTTACACACAAACAACGACACATTGTAACAATATCCACCTTATAGTACACGAAATTGAGTCAAAATATGAAAATCCGATTAGAGATCGCTTCAGTGGATCGATCGTCTTCATAAACTGATTGTTATGGTGAGCGACTGCGGCTTCTAGAACGAGTTCATGACTGACAACAATTGCTTTTCCCACTCAACCATTTTGCAACAAAAACCAACCGGCTTCTGTCATCTGGAGAACGTGATCGAGATCCGCCACGTCGTGGGGGAGAGCGACTACGAGAACGCGACCTGAATACGGATTCGCCTCATTACATGCAGCTTTAGTACTACCAGAGCGATTCTAATCCTCTCGGTAACTAGACTCAGAATATAATTATGGACATCAGTCAGTTAATCTATTGTCACAATACTCAGGTAACTCTTCGCACCTAACAAACCTGTCCCGATGAATTTTTGTACTGAAGTTCACTGTGCTGAGTTTGATGCAAAGTAGACAGTATACTTCTGTACTCTTCGCTATGAGACAGTCGATTTCGTGTTCGGATGTGATGCGACGCAGTTACAGTAGAAAGCGACGTTACGACAGGGTACGCGGATGAGGGTGTTTGAAGTGAAGGTGCGATGATGCGATGATTATCTTATGATGAAAGAGAGAGAAGGGAAGATTGATGGTAGATGGCGGTAGACCGGTAGGTCAGAAACGCTAAAACATTCAAATTTACTTTTAAGTCTTTGTATTGGATAAAAGCCATCTAGCTTGTTTTACATTACATAAACACGTATACTACAGTAACCACGCGTTGGCCATGATCCCGGTCAAGAAAAATCGCGCTCACAAAACCTCCGCATCACATTACGAATGTGGTATCGGGAGTTTTTCTAACACAACTGCACCAAATTGAAAGCTATCAATATCAGTAATTCCTAGTGACACATTCAAATACGGCTAAACCTCATTTAACTACTACAACCAGGGTGAAAACGGGATATATAAAAACTTTAGCTCATACGAACGCTCTCTTATGTTTTGGGCTATTGATACCTCACTTGTTCTAAATACTATGAGTAATGGATTTATGTTAATAAATTCGCAATTCATGGTCCAGTTCTTTTGACTGCCACCCTCACGACATTAGGACTCATCTCTGCATCACGTTTTATGCCCCCAACAACGTCGAATCTGTTCTCACCTGGATCTGCGACCACCATAACCACCGTCGCGGCCACCGCCATAACCACGACCGCCGCCTCCACCACCAGCACCATTACGGCGCTTACCATGAGAAAGCTCAACACGGGCACGTACTCCGCAAATGCGACTGAAAAAGCTGATGTGTAAGGGTTCTTCCTTGAACAAAAGAGGTCTTCGCGTAATACTCACGCTCCATCCAGTGACTTCACTGCGTCTTCAGCGTCTCTACTATCTTCAAATTCAACGAAAGCAAAGCCAGGAGGGCGCCGAGCCACCCATACTTTACGAATACGACCGAATCGGTGGAATGTATCTTCGATCTGGAATACAGACAAAATGTTTATGACATACATAATGAAATAAAATGTTTTTGAGGAACAGTTGTGAAGTGTTTACACTGCTGAGATTAGTTTCCACCTTCTTTCATTCCGACTTTTCACAAACTATGCAATAAAATTAGGTTCAGCTCTGGCTTATTCAAGACAATGCAGTTCAGAATTATCTTGTCATAATGCCGACACAGATACAAATCAAGAAGAACCATAATTAGAGGTTGTCGGGGAAATTGGACACCGAAGGCTAGGTAATGAACGGGGACGCAAATGCGCAATATAATAGATCAGTGCAAGGGAGAAACAATGTTTCTTGAATTGCTCTTTGTATACTTCGACGTAGGAAAGATAGTCTTAGGTAAGTAGCTATTTGGACAATGGATAGATATGCGGGAGGTCGACATGTGACGCTGCAACTGATAGCGCTATACCCTCTCACCATCATCAAAGGGACTCAAAGAATTGTTGGGCCGCATCAAACAAATTTAATTTTCCAATGCAACAAACATACATGACTTAATCTTGATTGAGTCCCACCCACTCCCCATTTTTGTTCATTCCCAATAGTTGCGACCTTAATCGCTCTAGAATAGATCTGATATTCACCGACTTCAGTACTTTCTGTGGGTGACTATCACTCCAGTCACCAAATTTCCAGCTCTTCTGTATCACACCCCGAAAATGAACAACTAGTCTCACCTCCTGTGAAGTGGCATCATGCGGTAAACCACCAATGTACACTTTAGCATCCAGATCACCTCGTCGTGACATTTTTGCTGTTTAAATATACCTGTAATAGAATCATACAATATACTACAATGGAAAGAGATGAAAACGACAATGGGACAAGGGGATGAGCGACCACACCACTGCCTGGACTGGGGTCGAGTGAGACGTGGCGTGGGGCCGCGATCGATGCATCGCGACCGTGACGCGGCGGAGCGACAGACAATGTTGCGGGCGGAGACGCAGATGGAGATGGCCCGATTGTGTTTGCTCTTAAATATGCCCCAACGTGTCTGGAGGAATCGTTATCAAGTCTCACCATGTGCCTGCAGAAGAAGAGCCTGATTGTACCCATGGGACGCCGACCACTCGGGGATGTTGACTTTTTGGACGCGAAAACATTCCCCAATTAAAGCAATCCGTTTTAAGATTCTGGGGGAAGCCAGGCCAGTGCTTAAACCCAGTGCTCCCATATGGGATGAATTCAATGGGGAACGTGGCATAGAACTAAGATTCTCCTCAATGCATACTGCTAAGGTGAAAAAGTTTGCACTGAACATCTCAAAAACAATATTATTGGTGATACAACACTATTAAATATTATTCATGTGCCATGCCCATGAATTTTTACGCTCAACATGCTTGCAGTGATTGAAAGCCGCACGTTAGCATTGCATTGTATGCCAAAAAGTAGAAGGAACAGTATCGGTCCCTGCTAGTCGGGCTATCTTGTGCCAAGGTCCTCAACATTGCCCAGACAGTTGATAAAAACGTAGGCAGTAGTTACTGTCAGCCTTTATGGGACACATTACAAGATAAGATTGTCTTTTAATGTTTTGAAGTCATTCAAAAACCTCTCACATCAAACAAGCCTACAAAGAATTCCGCAGAAACCAGCATATCGAACTGGTTCCTATCCCCTCCCATCGGTCGATTACAATCCCAGTTAGTTCAATCAGATATAGGGTGTGACTTTGCTGTGGCAGTAATAATCGATGAAGTACGGTACTGTTGTTATCCGTAAACACCTCAAAAGAATTTGAAAGCTTTGGCTAACTCGAGCCTCAGCTTTAACATAAACAATGATTGTGTACTAATGCTATGTTTATTATATTATACGCACAGAAAAAGACACCCATATTTGCACAAAAGTCATACTCGAATCGCCCTAAGCAATCCGATAACTATACATGCTACGTATATTTCATTTCCAACGGTTACAATACAGTTACCATATCAATCGATCGACTGAATCAGTGATCAAGAGACTAGAGCTAGCAACCATGAGGTTCTATATCGTTACACTCAGCCGGATGGGTTCGAGGTAGACAATCACAGAAGTATACAATGGAACTGCTAAAAAGATGTGAAAAATTAAGAAGTTCAGTAGTAAGCAATGAGATCGTTTGATTTTTACCCTCAAATGAGAGGGAGTGTTCAGAAGTTAGAGAAGGAGAAAGAAGCATAAAGGCAGGACACTGACCGTTGAGAACATCCCGAATAAGATTCTAAGAATTTGTATCCTGCTAAGAAGATGCTAAGAATGTAAAGTTGTATCACCCACTGTATATTTGCTTGTTTCAGAGAAAAAACTCGGGCACATTTCTACGGCAAGTAGCGAAGTAGAAAAGATTATGAGTCTTCCAGTAAAATCTCCCCCAAATCTAGGTTATTCCCGTCCACATTATTATGCTCCACTTCACGCCAAAGTTCGACAAGTGTCGGCGATTCCTCCTTCGATTTAGCTTTGATCACAGCATTGAACTTTGTGGAGTTTGGCTCCCCGGTCAATACTACGTCAACTATCGTGCACATCTGAATCAGCTGCTCTACTGGGCCTGAAAAACATGTTCGATTGATATCAACAAGTTTATGTAAACACCTCCGAAAATAAATTCACCGTCATCCGTCGACCAATAGAGCGTAAGTCGTGCGGAAGATTCATCGAATGACGGTTCACGTCTCATATCCAGCGACTGAAACTTTCTTTATGAATAATATTTCAAAAAAGAAATATAAACCAAGAAATGGAAAGAGGAAGGTTGTAATAAATAAGTTGAAGGGTTACTTTGACATAGATTCGCTTTACTACGCCGTATTTGACCAGGAGAACATCAAATGCCAAATCGAGCACATTTACGACTACTCCTTTGTCTTCCATGGGCCCAATTCTCTTAAAAAAAAANAAAAAAAAACTACTACAAGCGGAATTAAGAAACTGAAGCATCTCATATCAACAAGTAGCACACAACATATGAAGACACACGAATAGAGTAGAAAGTAGTCTTACGCTGTATAAAATTCATAAATATTCGAATAGAAAGAAAAAATAACGAGAAAGGATAGGTATATTTCAACAACTACCTGCACCAAAACAGCGAAGAACATCTCAGCACTGCTTTCCCCAACCTTTTTCGCAATCAGTTTCTTATCATTACAATGGTCAGCCTAAAAAAGATCGATACACAAATGGAAATATTTCGACTCTGTTGGAACAAGGAGCTCCTCAACATGTCTTGAAGAAGACAAACAGAACTCGAAAGTTTAACTTACGATTTTTTTCAACTCTTCCACTGTCCTTTCCGAAGGTTGACAGTAACCCAATGAAGCCGCTAACAATCTATGTACAATTATGTCCGGATATCGGCGGATTGGTGATGTGAAATGGGTGTAGCTTAAAATGAACAGGCTAAATATACGAAAAGATCTGAAAAAAATAAAATGGGGAAAATGGAAATGGGCACTTACTAAGGCACATTCAAGGCATAATGATGATATTGAGTTGGACTCGAGACGGTGCCGGTGCAGAAGTATCGAGCAAGTTCCATAGCTTTCATTAAAACCGTAGAAAGCACCTTCAACATCCCACTTCAAACCATATGGCATCAATATTCATCTGATTATGCAACTGCACAAATCTTAGGCATTAAACGCTCTTTATAAGTCCCCTATCCTGATAGTACTCCGTAAAACAAAGCTCCCATTAAAGTGAATATCCCTTCATTACAGCATCGTTTTCAATGTACCTGATTGATTGACTGCGAAAGTCGAGAGTTGGATCGGAATGGAGCTAACGCTTGACTAAGCTCTCCTGATGAAGTTCCGTCGATTGGAAATCCAATTGTATTGCACAATTTGAGCTAAAAGAGTATGACTTGACCAAAGTCATCGTCAGATTGCCTAATCAAAGTGAATTTGAGCACAAGAAGACGGTTCAATTTTCCAGTATTTTACAGCGATCAGATCTTTTTCGTGATCATTGCATGAAGGCGAAATCTATCGGTTACCTCGCCAACTGTCCTTATTCGATTAGTTCATATTCGCCATTTTCAAGTGCTAACAAACAACGCCTCACGTTTATCAGCAATCAACCGGCTAGTGATCTCAGGACAATTCGTCGACTTCTTTCTTATCCCTCGCGAGAAAAAGCCGCGAGGTTACCGATCTATCGACCAACAATCAGACCTTTTACTACGATCATCATTTCGCTGTTACTACTCCCAATTCCTACCTATTCTGTGCTCTTCAATATAACAGTTAAAACACCAACCGCATCTCGAAGGACTTTCTTCTTTGGTGGAGGATGACATCGTAGGAGCGCTGTTTTTCTATAGTGCCTCTCAATTTTCCTGGCCACAGCCATATTCGCTAACAACATAAACTCTTCCACTAGATGGTTGGAATCCTTGGCCTAAAATGAAGAGAAAAGTAAAAAATGAGTGATTTGAATTAGTTTTTTGTCGGAGGTAGCTTCCGTAAAGATGTTGCAAAGGTCAAGAAATAGCTAATTTTAGGATTATAAAGATGAACTTTATTTGCTTTTTGACATTTATCGCACTCAGCCATAATACAGAAGTTCTCCCGTAACTTAAAAAAGCGACCGCGAAATTTAAGGTTCCATCAGCGTCGACAAAGATGCTTAGCCTTGATATGCTGTTCATGGTAAGATCGGAATTCTTATGAAGCAAATATAGGAGATGTCAACAATCAAGAAAGATAAGAAACTTTCACAGAACTCCGTGCACAGACCGAACCTTGAAAACAACATGGCCAACTGCCAGACCGAAAATCTTCCTCATCTCGTCTCAGCAGCGGAATGGTGAAAACTAGTTTAGGCCCGGTATGTATAAGTGTCAAACCTCGTATATTGATACGCCAATGGGTGATTTGTTGTCGTCATCTAGAGCGAATTTCAATTTTGGTTGATTAAGTTGCAGTGAGCCGCTCTCTCGCCTCCTCTGCCTTAGCAGTTTCGCTATGCCATTCAACTGCAGCACCTATAAAAATGTTCAAAAACCTGAGCCAGCCGCGAAAGATGAAGATTTTCAACGGACCTTTTCCTTCAACTGATGGACTGTAACGTTATCGGATATCTCAGGCATCTCAGTATCTTGAAAGTCCTTATCTGGATTTTCGATAAAATCCTTAAGAAACCAAGATTAAGAAAAAGGCAAGCGATTACGTTTCAATTACTTATGACATTGAATACAAGGTAATACCTGCGCATGCTCGTAGGTGAGCTTGACTCGAGACCGTATAATCGTTCGTCCAAACCACTCTTCGAATATATTGGCTTTATCATCTACCTTCCATATTACTGAGAAAGTCAATCGATCTACACCCGCATTGAGACTGCACAACTCTTCACAGAGGAGCCGTGGTAGCATAGGAATTACCTATGTTAAGAAGATGTAGCTATAACAAACAAATCTAATTTGGAACTTAATTCCAACCTGATGAACAAGATAAACACTGGTAGCTCTTTGGGAAGCCCACTGATCCAATTCTGTGTTTTCGTCCACAAAGTACGAAACATCAGCAATGTGGACACCAATCTGAAACTCAACTAGACAAAAACGTGATAGCCGCCTGAAGTTAAACTCACCTCCCAACCAGGAGTACCACAACCGTCGACATTGTCACAGGGACTTATTGACAGCGCATCGTCTAAGTCTCGAGCGGTTTTCGGATCAATAGTGAATATGATTTCGTCTCGTAAATCTCTGCGTTTAGCAAATTCTACCTGTAAAACAAAAGAAGGATGTGATTCAAGTACAGGATGGACCGTTTATGTGGATCAAACCAACCTCATCAATTTTCCAACCACCCTCTGGCACAGATGGAAGGCACTCGATAACTGCTTCGGAAAACTCGCTGGTATCTATGTCGTTCGTAACAAGTAAGCCCTCAGTTTCGGCCTAAAAAAATCGTGAGCACATCATAGCGCGTCTTTACAAGGCTTCCAAAATGCGTTAGAAGCAAGAGTCTGACATGAGCAACCAAGGTTTTGAAAACAGCCTAATTGATCAAAACACACATCAATATCACCAGCAAGCCCAAGCTCCTTTTCCAAGCTTCCACGCGCCATGATTGAATTTTGAGCCCATTCCACGATTCTAGCAAGGAATAAAAATTTGCCGAAGTCCTGAAAAAAGGAGGCATTCAAGACTTGAAAACTACAAATTCTTAAGATACGTATTACTATATCAAATTACCAGGTCCACCTACTTGAGGTCTTTCGAAAAAATCTTTTGGGAGCTGCGATGCTTCTATCATCATACGCGGCAATCTGGAATCCGACGGTGAAAACTTCGCCCATTTTCGTTGCGATCCAAGGGCTAGTTCCAACCGGCCCATAGCTAGGCGAGAATTTTTTTGTTCCAAAATCCCAACTACCTTAAATATAGCGACGTTCCTTCTCAACGGTTTGATTCCAATAAGCGGGACTAACCTCAGCAGTTTTTTGCAAACAGTCATCAGGCAAACACCACTCTTCGAGCGGCAAATCAGACAAGATCTTGTACGACCTTTTTTTCGCCGATTTCAAATCGAGTTTCTCTGCACTGACCACTGCCAAGTTCTCACCACTGTCAGCTGCAACCTAAAGTCATTCCGGGGAGATTATTTCGCATCGACATTCTGCAGAAGAAACTGACTTCTATTAAATCAGATGGATCGCAAGATTCCATTATAGCAGAATCTACACCGGGCTCCGGCATCTCATCGACCTATACAAAATTATAAGCATTCATGCAAAGAACAAGCCACATCAGAGAAAATGAAAGCTCTTCAATCTGGACTGGTAGGGACCACATGCTGCCAATGTCCTAATCTAATAACTAAATATTCCCCCACGAAAAATACCTCACAAAAAACGCGCACAATTGGTTTAGCTTGTACGGCAGCATGACCGTCTACCGGCGCCGGTTATTTAGGATCTATAAGGAACTATTATATGTCAGTGCCGCGAAGAGGACAACAAAACGCGCATTCTTTACACCACGATTTCACCTCAAACCTCTTATTGTACCTTAATATCGCACTGACACTTTGATAATGCATAACAATTGATTTCCAGTAATAAAATAAATTCAAAAAACACGAGGTGTCACAAAATGGTCCTCTTTGGTCACGTCTATTTCATCTGTAGGTTATGATAGCGATGTAAGAAACTAGAATCGCTGATAAGCGAAGACTTTCACTTCCAATGCTATTTCAACTTCAAACTTGTAGGTAGGAATTCCACCTGAACATCCGGGAAGCACTCATCCTTAAGGTCAACATTTGTATCTGTTGAATCTTGCACATAGCCAGCGATCTCGCTTGAAGCGAGAAGATCCTAAAACATCCCATAACTAATCGTAAAAGCATTCCAACAACAATTCTGAATAAACACTGAATGCATGTAATCAGACGATCAGATTGAAAACTTGACGATCATTATTGGCAAGATCGTGTGCTCCCGATGTTCAAATAAAAAGCAAATGCAACAATTGAAGGTTTTGTTCCGCAGAATGACGCACTTGCAGTTACCTTTACACTACAGTGCCCATGTCACCTCTGCGGATTGTATGCAAATACATATAATGTCGGCAATGCATGAACAGGAAATCGTATAACACTTGAGCGTAGACCTAACAACGGAAGCAATCACGTCTTTGAACCTCACCCTTGTTTTATCTTCATCTCGTCTGATATTTGAAGTACATTGAAAGACCAAGAGAAAGACAACATTGAAGATTATTTAAAAAACATTACCTTTTCTGATCCTGTTGTGGAATTATCCAACGATGATGCAGCTTCAATTATTTCTTCTACAACTTCTACAACGGTGTTGCGTTCTTCACACTGGAAACAATTCAACATTTTGAGGTGATAAAAGCACTAGAACGAAATATCTCATTTCAACCGCACTATTAGACACGCTGAAAAGACTCAAAGTAGTTTCTCATTGTAACAGGTGCTACATAATCCATGCCTTACAAGGCCTTGATAGTTGATGTTGAACATAGAAAAGCTTTACAGTTTCCTCATCAACCAAATGGTTCCTGGCAGAAAATTAAAAGTGGCATCAAGACTGAGCACTTATATAACATCACACCGCCACATTTCCCTTTCAATAAATGGCACAGAAGAGGCTGCTCAAGGTGACTAATTAAGAAGACGAATCACTCTACTCTATTTGGTCATTTGCACCACAGTGAGCAATCTCAGAACAAACCTCATTAGGTCCCGGCCTCTTTATAGGGTTATCCTTTTTCCAGCTCTTGTAAGCATCCTCATTTACCTGGGAAACACAAATTCGACAATGGAAAGCAAATGACAGTAGGTACCATGACTGTTTAAAACAAAAAGTAGTTCAGCACAGAACTCACGACCCAGTTGCAACGCGGTTTTATGCGAAGAGCTACAATATCACTATGCAAAGCTCGATTTCGGTCAGACATGCCCAACACAGCAATGTCCGGAAACTCGCTGCCACTTGGATTGTCGATGAATGCCTCTTCGAAATTCCTTTGATTTATCCGAATTTGGCCCTGAAATTTCACAGCTAAAGAAGATACATTGAAAGTTTATGGATAAAGCATCACAATAGCACAGAATAAGCAATATTACAGAACAGATATGCCGCTAACCTTAAAAAGGGTTCCACCCGCTAAACCTGCTTGGATTTCATCGCCACTCATATATTGTTTGAAAAAGGTCTTGCCTCCAGAGCGAGCTGTTGTGCTTTGCTTCTGATTCGGGATCCTTAAGAAGAATTTTGTATTCCTGTCGACTATTCCAACAGAAAAAAACGATACCCATTTGTAAGGAGTGCTCTCTGCTGGTGCTGTTGCTGCTGTTTTCTCAGGGGTGCACAGTTCTGTGAATTACTCCGAACTTTCTGCACCGGTACCTCTCCAACGAGGTCTGAATTCGCCTGTTTCCCTTCTTCAGAATGACTCTTTGTAAATCCAACGCTACGCTTCCCACAATCAGAACGGCACTTCTTTTTGAAAATATTATTTTTCTTCGGTGCTTCAGTTTGTGGCGCATGGCATCTGGTGGACTTGAATCCTACGTCACCTTTATCGGACGCCGCTTCCTCAGTACTACTCCTTTCCGAACGGCGTCGGTGTTTACGAACTTCTTTTGGGGCAACATCACCAGCGTCCTCAGAACACAGTACTTCCACTTCTGGGGTCGCCATTCAAGCTACCTGAAAAGGAAAAGAGTTGTATCCATCTTTATGAAACCTCAGAAGTGCTCTGGATGTTCCGTAGTTGTATATTTTATTTCTAATCTTGAACTATAAGTGAAAAATGAGCAATTAAGATGAGGAAACTAGTAGAACTAAAGACTTCATTCAAGAGTAATCATAAAAGGCGAGCAGCCTGACGAAGAAGAGAACGCTAACGGTAGAATAAGGACAGTATGACGACAGAGGCGTCCAGATTTCGAAAGATTATGCGGCAACAGATTTCAAATCAACACCTGCGTTACACCGCTGTATTGAGCAGGCACATACCTTGTACGCAGTACGGACGTAGTTGACAATTGGGAGCATGAAGGCAGGGAAATCAGCTCCCACTTGCTCTGCATCGCATACATTGTGAATACGGCGGCACGATGCAGAAATGTCCATGACATCTCCTTAAAGGACCTATTGGCGCCAATTGTTTTTCTCTGGGAGTCGTACGTGACCGACATCCAAACTTTCCGATCACCCACGTGGGGTTTTTGCGTCAACCCGAGTGATACCATTAGGTTCATGAAATCGTGAATGTTGGTGTTACTGCAATGATTGACGCAGTCGCCAAAGTCAATCAAAAGGGGAATTTTAGGGGATGGGGGAGGGGGGGGGGGGGGGGGGGGGGGGGGGGGGAAGAGCCAAGATCTACATCCAGCATTGTAGATCAGGTCGAGAGCCCTGATCTCCACGTTATCGATCTTCTGCTTATATTTTATTATGAGGTTATACTACGTTTTCATCGTATCCAATAAGTTCTACGATTCATGTTCTAGAAATAAAACTAAGCCTCTCTTTCAAAAGATTGATGAAACTTTACTTCGTGGAGTTGTGCCCCTCTTTAACAAGACCGATTACAAATTATCTTTGGAATCATTACAAGAATTTATCTATCTTTATAATGCAATGGTACTTTCAGACGCTTTCTCCCCTTTATGGGAGATTTAGAAGCACAACGAGATGAGCTGGAAATTCTGGAGTCCATATTTGGGGATCTCATCGCTTTTGAATCCGAGAACAAAATACGAATCAGTTTCGATGATGACGTAAGACTATCAGTGAAACTCCCAGAAAACTACCCTTCGAAGTGAGTTCGAGAGTTTCATTTGAAAATTATCATATACGAATAGTAACTAACGTGAGTTTTCAGTTGGCTAGAAGGGAAGGGAGAGGAACGATGTACGAAATTTGTGAAGAACCTGATCCTTATATCTGAGTACTCCGACTCCAAATAGCACGAATAAAAGAACTTAGTACTACTAAAAATGATTATTGACCGGGTACTGGCGCAGGACTTGTGAACCGTAAATCTTTATCGATCGCAGTCCTAATCTTGGATCCTCTAATGAAATCGCTTGACGCCCATGGTGTCTAATATAACTGTGAGATGGTTAAGAGGAAAAAAACGAACTAAGTAAGATACTGCATGCCGAGGCAGGTCATTCTCACCGTTATAGGCTGTAGGTTCTGCCTCGAACTCCTAGCTATGACAGAACAGAACCAATCAACAACCTCACCAGTCCATCTGTACTTGACGATGACAATTTTTCGATGTGGCAGTAGTATGGGTGAAAAGAGGAGGAACTGCATTTTGAAATGACCTCATGCCGCAAAACATGTTTTCTACCGTAATCCTCGCAGGCACCTCAGGACCCTTCGCAACGGTCCTTGCTCAGGTCCTCTTTTGACGCGTCGCATATGTGACGGGTGACAATTTGCGTTTTAAAATGGGGTTATGTCGTACCGGATTACTGTAAGAGCCGAGTGCCCGTACTAATTGTCGTTTTTATTACACGTCCTTGCTTACCAACCTAAATAATCTGTATTTTTTCGCATCTAAAGCTTTGGATGGATGGGAAACTCTTAAACATTATGTTTGTACAGTGTTTTGCATTTTTCAGGGAGCCGCCATTGTACGAGTTGAGCGGACCTTCATTGACAAGGAATGATCGTTATCAATTAGAAAGTGCATTAAACGAGACATATCTCGAAAATTTGGGATGCCCCATTATCTATGCGTGGATAACAGTAATAAAGGAATTCCTCGAGGTAAGTGCCTCTAAAGAGTTCGCTTTTTCTTTGTTTCCTTTATTAAACGAAGTATGCTGCTTTGAAACAGTTGAGTTGATTTTTGAAGAATAATGAAGAAGGAATACTGAAGTTATGTAATGTTTTTTTCAGAATGCACGAGCAAAAAGTACGATCGTTGAAGATGAAAGACAGGATGAAGTCTCGGAACAACTTGTGCTGTCTCTTGCTACTCCTATCGAAGACGTTCCAACTATTTACCATGGTGAAGTGCTTACAGATCGTAAAAGTCATTTTCAAGCTCATCTCGCCAGAGTCAACAGTAAGGAGGAGGTAAGCGCTTGGCGTAATAGCAGCAAAAAAGTCTCTGAAGGCCATCGAGCGATATCTCATTTTTACAAGTTCAGGTTAAGCTGGTCCTTGACCGTTTGCTAGAAAATTCGAAGATTAGTCGTGCAACTCACAATATGTATGCTTATCGGATCACTGAGGTTCGAAATGGACGTGAGATAAGGTAGTTATTTGTTTGTTTCAAGACTAAGCTCACTGCCCAAAGAATCGCTTTGTCGGAATGATTTGCTTTACGGCGGGGTTCTTTGAATTGTCTTTGCCCTGAATCTTGTGGACTAGAACGAAAAATATATGCATTGAAGTAAGAAAACGCCCGATGCTTATACCTCCTTTTTCCAAAAAATTTTCTGAAGATTACAAATTCCCTCATAAAACTTATTGAAAGGAATATCAATGGATCAACAAAAAGGGGAAGTGGCATCTGAATTCCCTTCCTTTAATGACTGTGATTTGAATTATTTCTCAAACTTTCTTTTTGCATTAAAAATAGCATTTTTCGATATCGCAGTCTGAAAAGATGGCGCATTCCGATGCCAATGACCTGTGTCGTGACGTTAGCGTATTTTATATCTCAGAAGTTCAGATTGCACGACTGCTTTGACGATGGAGAAACTGGAGCAAGCTCGAAAATGCTAGAACTTTTGGAGAAAATGAATGCCACCAATGTTTTGGTATGTTGCTACGAAATTTTCCCTACTATTTACAACACTTAGGATAAAAATGTCAGGTGATTGTTTCGCGCTGGTATGGAGGCATTCATCTAGGCCCCGATCGTTTTCGCCATATCAACAATCTTACGCGTGAAATAGTAGCAATGCATGGCCTGGATTCACGATCATCAACCTCGTAGTTCACGGTCTAGGACTGTTCATACTCCAAGCTCGCAGGTCGTACATGTTTTCGCACTTCAAGTCATGAGGATTTTGTGGGGAATTAGCATTAGGCCCTGCTTTTGGCCTCGCAAAATTGCTGGATACTTGAAAAATCGAGGGATGTTTCACCCTTCACCACTCGCTTTCCATAAAAATGTTTGTTTAATTTACATATGAATAGTATAGTGGGAAATGACGAATCATCGCCAAAACCTGAAACTAACACAATACTGGTAAATCTTCTAGAAAACTAGAACTAGAATGGTTTTTAACCTTCAAGTTGTTTTCTTGCTACTAATCGTTTGTTCGAATAGTTCAATTTGATGTGCATTTCATTTCTGTGATAGTTAATTTGATTCTTTTAGTGCGGTTGTTTGGGTATGTAAAATTATTAGCCCACAGTTACTTGTGGTCTCCCTAGGAGAGAACACTTCAGAGTTCTGTTGCCAAATATGTTTGTGATTTTTGATTAGCACATGGGTTTAATTACTCTTTCATGTGTTCGTTTGGATTTTTCGCTAACATGCTATCGCTTCATGTAACACAGTTACCCTCACAGTACTTTAAACAACTGTAAATTTAGCGTCAATAAAATATACTGCATCACTTTTCTGTTATTATACCAACGTTTTTTTGTATAAGCACTCGGAGGAAATACATATCCTCCTGAAAAAAATAAATATCCTAAATAAGAATTTTATTACGGCGCAGCTTTTCACTTTCAAGGCATGATGTAATTCGAAGGAGTCACGTGGAAATGGTTACTCTTACACGACAAATGTTAATTATTCCGCTCCTTTTTCCTCTCTCCCCTTTCCATTTCCATCATAGTGGGTGTTTCGAAGTGCAGTCTAAGACAGCTTTCTTTAATCGGTAACTTATTTAAACGGTCTGAGAAACCATCAATATGAATGAACATTCGTTAACATAACTCATTTTCTTTATTTACAATCTCAAAGTCAAGTAGAAAGGCATGCAATGAAAGTGAGAAATCAGGCAAACTTACAGCATAAAAATAAAACATGGAATTTTACAAAAAGCTGAGATAGTAGCTATTGAAGAAAAGTGACGTGTGATAGCAATAGTAGGAGCATAGCTACATGTTTGATAATCTCAATATTGTTTAAGTAGGCAATTAGCGAACGAAAATTCGAACAAAGAAAAAACACCCTTTCTTATTAACATATCAGATTTTTTTACAATCGGCTTGTAGCTCCCCATAACAGCCAACCAGGTACTTTCACCCATGACGGTATCAACTCAGCAGTCTGTTTGTATCCACTATGAGAAAGTAGGAATGACAGACTTCTCATATTCGGTGGATCGCGACCTAAAAGGCAACTTGCTTGGTGTGAAAACTTCACTAGGGCAATGTCAAACCCAAGAGTAGACAAGAACTTCTATATGTACCATCAATATCCCGGAATCCATATTCATTCCCCATATCTGCTGTGATCAAAATTCGTCCGGTCTTCTCCATCCTTCTATCGTCACACGCTAGAGCTACTACTGCTTTTCCTGGATATTCAGGTGTCTCTCCTTCTCTGAACACCGAAACATGCTGAAATAGCTCATTTTATGCCATATCACAAGGGATAAACTGATTATAATAACGATAGAGACACCAAATTATGTAAAGAGGGGTATCACTTCACAAATTTGTCAAATATACCTCATCTGACATCGCCGCCGCCTGAGTTGTATTGAGTAAGTTTGTTATCAGCTCCGTTCTCACAGCTCCAGGCCAAATTGACACGACGCAAACATTTTTGGGCTTAAATAAATGATTTTTCGTAGGGTGACCGATTGTAAAATCAGACTGAAGCAAAAAAGTGCATTAGGAAAAGCAATCAGAACTGGAAAAAGGTTTAGTAAACTCACCTTCAATTCTAAAGCCATATCAGCTGACATTCTATCCAATGCTTGTTTTCCAACTCCATAGGGGACGTTGAATAAGTACCTGGAGTGTTAACTTGGAATGTGATTTTCGTAGTGAACAGTTGTCAAGGAATCAATCGTTCTGTTGCTCGCTTTCACAAAATTTTCAGTTAAACTACCGCTAATCGTGAGTGGAGGAGTTCGAAGTGATAAAAAAGGTAGGAGATGAGGAAAGTAGCGAAAAATAGAGGAGAACTGATGATGACAAGCGCACGGTGAAAGTATAAATCAACTGTGAAAAAACTGACCTCAATCCGCCAGCTGAGCTGATGTTAACAATCAAGCCACTACGGTTATTCGCCATTATTCGCGATGCATACACGGAACAGAAATAGTGGTTTCTGAAACAGTGGAAATTCCGTAGCTGTAAATTAGCTTTGTGATTAGTGCGCTGTTTGGTGCAAATGCTTGGTGTTGTTTGGTGCAATTAAATTCCGTTTCAGTGTGCTTCCGAGATTTTGGCCCCACTTATTGAGAGTTCATTTTCATGGTTCATTTGTTCTATTCAAACTAATCAAATAGATTGATTAGGACTTTGTGTAGAAGCCGAACAGCAAAGAAGAATCGGGCTTCGAAAGAGACTTTCCTGATCGGGGAAACGGGGCCTTTTCAATTGTAACTCTCACGGTAGTAATTCAAGCAATAAGAGAGCAAAACCATGCAAAAAAACAAACGTTGAGAAGAAGGAAACTTGCCTTAGCCCGACATTGTTGACTTCGTCCCACATCTCTGGTGGACACTCGTAGAATGGCTTGTCTACCGAACCCATAATCGTCTAAATACAGAAGAGGTCAACAGGTGGGTAAGTCACAAGAGTAGGTGTTAGCTAACAAAGGAGCAATCGGGAGTTTATATCTCAGCATGGTAACCCGATCTACCCCCTGTGACATAACCGCTAAGTGTCAAGTACCCATTCAATACTTTAGCAAGCCCCACGACTGCTGTTTCTTAAAAGTTTTGAGTTTTAAAATAGTTCTATTGGTGAGAAGAAATTGTAAAACATGCTGTTGCATTTAACTTACCGTTACTGCGGAATATGCATTATTAACAAGTATGTCCAGCTGTCCATTATGATCATGTTCTACTTTTTCAAAAAAAGCCTTCACTTCCTCCATATTAGAATGATCAACATAGGCTGCTATTCCTCTTCCACCTCGAGACGTTACTTCTGAAAATGGCTGCATGTTGTTTACACATTCAATATCTACGCCTTCATCAAAACCGGCTTTACCCTTATCTACGATGCCTTGAAAATTACATAGAAACATACCGTTGGCAACCTGCTCCAGCTTAGGAAG
Organism: Haemonchus placei; assembly: GCA_900617895.1. Lineage (NCBI taxonomy): Eukaryota > Metazoa > Nematoda > Chromadorea > Rhabditida > Trichostrongylidae > Haemonchus > Haemonchus placei. The sequence goes on along the minus strand of UZAF01016240.1, from coordinate 54,689 downwards.
CTTATCGATTACGGCAGATTCACTCTGAGCAGGTTTTCTCCCAGTTATGTAGACTGTAGCACCGGCTTCACCAAGCTGCAATGCGATCCCGCGACCTTAACGATTTTTTCGTAATCTCCACGAACATAAACTCGACTCAAACAATGAAGATGGTATTTTACAAGTAATTTTTCTGTGTTATCAAGTGAAAGTATGCCTCCAACAAATAATGCGAAAAATCCACAACAACCTCACCGATTCCTCGCGACGCTCCAGTGACAATCGCAATTTGCCCAGCCAGAGACATCTCTGAAATTGTAAACTATTGTTCTTTACACAAATAAATAATTTCCCGTATTTCGAAGAAAACACGAGCAGAATTGTGAGCAGTATGAAGTTGCTATAGTCACGGTTGCTATCAGTGCGATGACAAAAGATTATCAGCTTGCGTTTTCACTGAACCCTGTAGCAAATTCGAGCCGCCCAGACGAAATTCATATAATACCGAAATGTTTACGTAAGAAGATCTTCCTTCGTTTCCAATCATAATCTCTATGAATTTTCGTTAAGCTGTACAGTGGAATGTGATAACCAAATTTCGAGCGGTCGTTATTTTAAACGCCAAGAGGAAGCCACATATTTTTGCACCGAAATTTTTGAAAATCTTCATTTAGGGTTTGTCAGCCTCTCCTTATATACCATCAATATCCGGACCAATGACTTTTTTCCATACACTTTTTAAAAAAAAGTTTTGCAATATTGTAAATGTTTTCCAAAATCCAGCCGCCCAGCACTCCCTATATGTAGAATTTAAAACAAATCTTGAACACATCTGTTCCAGTTGAATGAATGTCAGTTCAAAAGAAAAAAAAGATTATGCTCAAACATTTCTTGTATTCTATAATAATAATCAACAGAAAGAGTATTAGAAGAAGTTGCAATGAAGCAGCAGAAGAAAAGAATAAATCCTAAAAGTCAGAAAGTCACCACACAAATATAAAACTTACGTTCATCCTGCTTTCGCCTTCGACAGCAGCAACTTGAGCGACACATCCCTTCACATTAACTCTTTGCAAAGGCTTTCCGATATTGTCTGTAGCTTACAGTAAGTCCAGTGACGTTGTAGGACCCAAAGACAAGTTAGCGGCATCGCAGGCCCCACGTCAATTCCGACATGCTGGGATGGGTCAATATCCCGAAATGCTATTCTTTCCCCTAAAACTCGCTGGAAGAGACCATGCCTGCGGTAAGTGAGAAGCTCTCATCAACTCCAAATTTATTAGGCGGTTGTAAGGTAACCGGTTCGCTCGGGACCGATTTTACATGAAACCCGAATGCGCTGATTATAGCCTATGGATATTTCAACAATAATCGGTCTTATATCTTTATTCCCTGGTTACATTTACAAGAAAGTCTGGCAAGATCGAATCGCTGCATAGTTCGGTAAACCACTTCCGTGAGCTAGAAGTAGTAAGTTATTATGATGCAAGTAAGATTAGCATTTCAATCAATTCCTACTTATCGTAAGTCTCGTTGGCAGTACCTCAAGGGCAGTCTAGGTGGGAGCTTACGGTCATATGAATGCAAAAGCTAAAAAACCCAAAAGTTCCACCGCGTTTGACAAATGGCCCAAAGGTGGTGGTTAAGCATTTTCCTCAGAAACAACTCTGTAGAATCACAGTGTTTATGCTTTGCGTTGCAATGGAGAATAAGCGAACATTAGTGTGTATCGATTAGTCGGGAAGACCGGGAATTCACGGATTCTAGAACAATCCGCCATCTTGTAACGATATATGGCGATTACTGCATCCTTTCACTGGTTTTTAAACTTTTCCATTCATAGCGCGCGATCAGGTGCGGCGAGCACGACGCGGGAAATTACCACACCCCTCGCTGCCGGCTGCCGATCGTCTACTCTAAAAGCGTTCGGTCAGCGCGATACTTTGGAAGCTGAAACGACTAGGCAATGTTCCTCGATCCCTTGGCCTTTTTTCAGCAGAAGTTCACGTTAGGTAATGTGCCTCGTTGATTGTGCATTAGTTCCGAAGATTCTGATTTCGCCTACCCTGACAAATAAGCAATGGCAACTCATTTTAATCGATTTCCTAGTGACATCAGATATTTCAGTTTCTTTCGGTTACTTCCAGCAGTGTTATGCATCGCACTGGACCACACCCAGTCGTACTAACGAGGTTGACGCAAACGAGCAGCATTTCATCACCACCATTGTGCTTTCTCGTAAGCCGAGAAAACGTATAAAGATGATAACAAACGGACCCTCCAAAAAGGCCAGGACGGGGGTACGGGGGAGGAAGTGGATGAGGGGTTGAGTTGGACGGGTATCTACTACAGATTGAATCCTCTTACCAAACGTGTGGATGAGCGGCAGTTGGCACTACGCCGTTTCTTCCCGATTGATTACGAAACCGATAACGAAAAAAAAAATGAAAAATAGCTATTGAAAATGATATTAAACAAAACAAATAAAAATGGGTAAAGAACAAACTCCATTTTAATCTACTTTGCAAAATAACATTACCCTCAATAAAAGTAACAAGTACGATTCTACATTTTCACGAAGCATTTTTCAAAAATTTAAGAATAGCAAGAGGAAAATCCCATGAAACCAACACAAAACAAACAGTTTCCGCTCAAAGCTGATTACAAATAGAAGATGCGAAACAGGGAAAATTGCAAGTCAAACAACGAACAACCACGGGCGAGAAACGGACGAATCGATGCGACCGGCTAGAGTGGAGCGACGACGACGACGAGAAGAGCGAAAAAGTTAGTGGGAGGGAGGTCACATGGGGATGAAAAATAACTTGTATGTTTTGCAAGAAGTAAGCACTATGTGGAAAGGGAGAACCGGAGCCGAAAAGTATAAACAAATGCAAATCGCCCATAACGTCTTCAAAGTGCAGCACACGCAATGGCCCGTTTGCATTTAGTCATCCCCTTCTTCTCCCAAAGACTTTTACTTTTGCAGAACGTCCATTTCAGCCAGGAAATGCAAGCTTCGATGCTTCAATAGGTTTCATGTCCTTGCAATGGCTTTTCAGCCAGATTAGTATGTGAATGTGAAGTTTGAAAAAATTTAGACTTCATAATTCGGCGAGTGGGTGAATATGTAGGAACAGAAGTGCGCACTATCACACACATGGTCATGGGTTCGAATCGATATTCGCCCATGCCGACCGAGCCTTCTATTCCTTCGGGGTCGGTTAATGGGAAAGAGACGTTTTTCGACCTTGATTGGAGGGAAAAATTTTCCCAAAACTTGCGGGTCAAGGGCGAGCTGATGGCGAAAACATAAATGGGTTAGCTTTTGATTGTTCGAATTCGCTACCTTCACTAATGTCAAAATAACAGAAAATACGTTTTTAAAGAACTTTATTGAAATAACTCAAAAATCCATCGCAAAAATTATAAAACAAGTAGCGAGTTAACACTAGCTACCTAGAAAAGAGATACGGTAAGGCTTTTTTCTTTTCAGCTCAAAATGGCAAAACAAATTGTGTTCATGGAGATGATCAGACCAATCTCTCGAAGATATAGTCTACAGTTTCGTCCCAAAGCCGATTTTGCTTCGTAACTCGTTCGCGACATCCACGCTGAAACACTCAGCTTAACGTCTGAACACCTTGACACCCTCAACACCTAAAAAAACTAAGGAAGAATCAGACTAGAGAAATCCCCCCCCCCCCCCCCCCCTCCCTCCATTCTGAACCAAAGTGGACCTGGCCCTCTTTGAGATTTCCCAATTAAGGAGCAGCCCTGGAGCTACTTGCTTGGGAGCTAAAATATGGAGTCACAGGGTCGCTTAATATCCGAACTCGGGTGGCTGCATTTCTACCTGGTTCCCACTGGAAGCTTAGAGATTTCGCGGCTATTATCGTAATCTTCCACTTGTTCTGAAGTTCAAATCTCTTAGCGCGCAACTGGACGAGGTAAACGCTGCCCGCCGTTCGGGCAGAAAGCCCTACACCTGATGAATTTATGACCCCGCATGCCCAACTTACAAACGGCAAAACGATCGTACCGATTCTGGCATCATTGAGATGAGTTTGCAATGTAGTTGATCATCCACTTCAAGTACGGTTCCGGCATTCCTAAACAGGACCACCTCATAAACTCATGGTAGTCGTTCTGGACATAAATAGAAAACACAAGGGCCACCTGTACAAATTACAGTACATAGGAGCAGAGAAAAGTGTAAGAAGCTTTCGATTGGGTGTCACCCAAAAACCATCAAGACACATCTGAAACTAAACTCTTAGGGAAAGCAAACATTTTCTGGTGGCATTGGGGGAAGTTTACTGTTCTTTATGATCTCGTTCTTGGAGTCAGTAATTCAGAAGCTTCCAAAATTTCATTATTTGAGCTCGTTCCTTCACTTCAACTATTCTCACCTGATGTGCACGAACAATGAGTTCCACCCCAAAGCGTTCACAGAAATCGTCAATTACCTAAAACATAAATTTCAAGCATACACATGCTAGGTAAATACCCCTCCCTTTAAGCTCAGGCAAAAAACATCACTTCCCCGCTTGTGGTCCACCTCCAACTCAATTTTTACCCTTACCCTTTTTACCGAATTTATGTAATTTGAAATTAAGAAGAAATATTGTTTTGAGAACGGACATGTGATCCGAAAGCAAATCCTGAGCCACGGCTGCTCGTACGCCAATCCAAAATGTTCAAATCGGGATCGGCCCACAACATGTCGTTGATCACTCCACGGAATGGATTCCGTACTGGCTTCGAAGTATTTCGGACATCCTGAAATGGCAATCCTCAATTCGTCGGGCAATTGCTCCCAAGCTCTGCGCAGCGATTATCGATCGGTAATCGATTAGATCGCTTGGCAGTTTTGCGCGTTCGCTGAGTGCTCGACGGGGAAGTAGCAGGGAAATGCTTCTATGATACGGCTAGAAATTCATAGTTTCATAGTTCAAAGGCAGGGATTGTTGTCTTTCGGTCCAACGTCTATTAATTTTTCTTTTGTAAAAAAGAGCATTAATTCCAAATATAAATCGATGTAACCCACGTCTAAAGAGTCCAAACTCGGTGACAGGCCACCATGCATACAAAGAATTTTCGTAGCTACCAAAGCCGACACTGGTAGATTGTTGAAGCATCTCTGAATTTGTTTGTTCGGACATCATGGACCTCAACATCCTGTAATGGCCTGATGAGGGAGGAAGAGTCACCTGGAACATTGCCCATATAGTTTCACCGTTTTCACCCAGATGCATGAGGCATTCATTCCAAAAACCGTATTTTCTGTTGACCCGAGCACATTCGTGATTTCCACGAAGAAGGTAGACGGAAGACGGGTAACAGACCTGAATGATAGGCACTTAAATGACCGTTGCACAGAAGCAGTGTATGTCACGGCGATGTACTTGAAATGAGATATTCATGTGACATGACCGTCCTAGATAGTATCGGAAACAATGCGTTCCTACGCCGTGCATGAAATGGTTGGTTTGTTAACCGAGAGTGTAGTTGAAAGGTGAGTGACTGAGGTTTCTACTTAGGCCCCCAGATCTGGAAGCTCTGAAGGTATTGAGAGGCCATGTAAGGCTGGTAACTTAAAGCTAGTAGAGAACCAAACCAGACAGGTATGTTTATCTAGCTGAAGGCAATCCAAAGAAAGAACTTGTCAATTATAGAAGAAAAAAAACATGAGCTTACTTTATATGCAAGAAGAAGCATGATACATTCTATCGACATCATACCCCTATCAACATAGTCACCTGAAACTTTGAAAATTTTTTTCTATGGAATGCTTTCATCTTTAAATTCCTATTTAGCTCTTCGGATCATTCAAAATCTGCCAAGGACATCGCCCATCAGAAACAGTCTACACACAGAAAGTGGTGTATAGCTCCCTATCAGGCTTTAGAGATTACGCTTTTCTTCAGTCCTCCGGTCACCGAGAAATGGTGCCTTACCGAGGAACAGGTATCGTTTTTCTGGTGGTCGTCCGATAAGAAGAAACATATTGATTAGGTCATTGAACTGGCCATGAATATCGCCGACTATGATCACCGGTGGATCGACGTCGATCAATGTTTTCTCTGCTAAAATGACCATGTATAGAAGCTATTGACACGATGTTTACATGGTTAGAGAATAGAAGAATGGCTTTGCCCTATCTGAGGGTTCCAGGCTAAGACCCCTTCAGATGGGGCTAGAGACCATTGTCAACCACTTACATGATAAAAGCAAGTTTGCATCTTGAATTACTGTTCGATATTCTGCCATAGTATATTCGATCTTATGGATCTGAATGGGGGTTTACTTGATCCTGACACTCCAGATCAAACTTTTTTCAAATCGCTAACTCCAGGTTCGATTTGATTGTAGTGCTTGTCGAGAAATTCCGGATAATCCATGTACTCAATAGATTTGAGTAGCGTACGTGCTTGAGGATGTTGCATTTGGGTCTTTTGTTGTGCTCTTAACTTCTAAAATTCATATTTACTAGCCAGGTATACTTATGGGGTCCTGGAACGATCAGGAAAGGCCACAGTGCATAAGATTTAGTCAACTAGATACATGATCGCGCAAACATAGCGAGCGCGCAGGCGGCAGTTAGATTGGCAAGCGAAGGAGCTCGAGAATGAGTGAATCCACGAAGAAGCTGAAAGAAAGGCAGATAGACAGTGATACATGCTAAAATATTAGTAGATTTGGATATAGGTGAATTACTGAAGACTGGGAGTCTCGAAAGGTGTAACACCGACAGAAAGCGCGATAGGATTCGATGGGCAGGTAGTACAAAGTGGACTGAATAACTAACGATCGTCCGGCCTCCTGGAGTCTTCGGCACTGTCTGAAAAATCTGAATTTTGAAAAAACATAGTCTTCACTCAACAGGCCTCATTGGTTGAAAAGAATTACTAGCCGATTCATTGGCAACACGGAAGTAGCACGCGACATCGCTCAAAAATGGCCGTCAGCCGCGAAATTGCGATGACATCCGTTTATACTCGATACAGATGCTATACTGTTAAATTTGATGGCAAAATTGGGTTCCTCGAGTCGAAACACGGCTTGAAAATTGCCGATTGGGCAGTGCAGCTAGCGATTCTCCAGGCATGGACAGAGCACGCTTACCGCTGACTGGGCTGGTCACGATTCAGGAACCCAGACAAAACGGTGCTTCGTGCTTCGCGTACTATCATCCAGGTTCGGGTATAGTCTATCACTGAGGCAGATACCCATTTCAAGAGATCGAAGACGCCTGGGCGCATGTATACACTCATGAACTCCTTGGACTAGTTGTAAGACCTGGGCGCTCCTCCTTTACGCACGTGCACCACCGGGTGTGTGTACATTCGTGGAGGGCGAAATTCGTGCCGATTCGAACGACTCTGGCGCCTATTATTGAGGCACAAACGTAAAGTAGAGTAAATCAGTGGGGTCAGCTAAACCCACTGATTTACTCTAGTTGAAATTTGGGCCCCAATGATGGGCGCTAAAGTCGTCAAAATCGTTATGAATTTCGTCGCGCTATTTGCCGCGCGCAGTTCGAATCGCATGTATGTACCGTCCCCCTACACCACCTCAGGGCTCCACTATCGGGGTCTCTCAACTTCAGCAAGCTTTTGTGAGAATTCGCTTTGGATCCTGACTATGTTCCAATTGGAACTTGCTGATTTCGACCACTCCGGGAGCATATCTAAGTGGGAGTTCAAACTTACCATGGCGGTACTCACTGATTCAGTTGTTTTCCTCACTCTGAAAATAAGGTTCGTGAACACTGCTAGTCGCTCATTCAGTTCTAGCATCACATACATCTTTGTATGAAGAAATGGAAGGGTAGGCAAGGTGGGGTCACAAATGGGTACGGTTCTTTTTCACGAGAAGTAGTGTAGGAAAGTGGTCAATAACTGGGTAATCCTTATTAGAACATGCAAATATTACTCTTTCTCTATCAACTTTGATGACTATGAAAGATGATTGATGCAGAAGACAAGAGACAAAGAGAAGTGAAGCAAACAGGAGAGACGAAAAGACATAAAGAAAGAGAAATAATGTAGCAGAAGCAAAGAAACAAATAAGATAGGTTGACGAGCAGAGAACCATAGAAAAGGCGAGGTCGATAAAAGTGGATTCCCAGAGCTTGAAAAAAAAGATAAAAGTGGATTCCCAGAGCTTAGGTTCAGGGAAAATCTGGAAGTAAAGACTAAAGAAGAGGCGGTCAAAGAAGGTCTGAGGAATCTGTTTTCGAGAGGAGGCTTTATATCTTCCTAGCCAGTAGAAGTATAAACGGTAGTTGTACGTACAATGTTTTCATGACACTTGGTTCGAGCTTCATACGTACATCACGATCACTGAGCACTTCATCAGCATTCACGAGTGGAGATCTCGTGGATTTCCTGCTTGCTCTGAAATCTCTTTTATTCTCACTTCAATGCTACTTTGGAGCTGACTAGACCAACTAAGCTTCTCTGTTAGCTTATTGTGCTGAGTCGGATAGTACTCATTCAGACACCATTACAATCCTCAGTAGGGGACGTACTCGTGGCCTACTCCGAAACATGGCGGTGGTGGATGAGAGCTTTCATGGTCGTCATGTTTGTTTTATTTATTTATTTTTTGCTTCTTGTAGAAATGCAGCTGAAAAAACTCTGCATTCCTGGTATGCAGTCTTTGATAGCACTGTCGCTCATTGCGAATGGAACTATTCTTCCCGAGTTAACTATCCCAAGAAACAATTTGTGCATCCTGAATCATTCTGAAAGGCTCTACAAAGGAGCACTACCCCTTCACGGGGAGATTCCGAAAAATCTCAATCGTAATCTTGCCTTCATTGATCCGTCACTGCGTTAACCTTTGTTGATCTACTCGGTCGATTCAGTCGGTCCCTCGTCCGTGGACGCCCGCTTTTTCATCTGCGCCCTCTTCGCTCTCCATTGTGCCTGATTTTTTTGTCAGTCCCTCGATTTCGATAAGGCGATGGCTTCTTTTCGACCCATCGATGCCAAAAATAAAATCGATCCCCATTCAGATGGTCTACAGCTTAGACCAAGAGCAGCCCATTTCAGGAATTTCGACCACAGTTCGTGTATTCATAATTAGAGATACTAGTGCTGATCGCAGTTCTGCGGTTTAATTCGAAATGTACGGATTCTAGAGCAGCGAATCACTGGAAGCCTTACTTGGGTGGGTAGCATACGGCTTGGAAAATGAATCTGCGCAACACTAGAATGTATAGACGGTCTGTCTGCTTCTCGTTTTATACAATGTGCAGACGTAATAGGTCCCCCGTGTCCCAAGCTTGTAATAAATACGCATCCTGAGCGTATAAGGAGTCATCCATATCCCATGCCGCCAATCCTCCCAACACGAAAACTCGATTGAGCAGCAACAAGCAGCATGAACCCACAACAATTCCCTCTTCCGTTGGGGCTGATCTGAGTGCACTGCACTAGAAATGGGTATTGATTTGTATGCCTATGCTTACCTTACTAAAGCAAGGTGTCACATTGAGAAGGCTCAATTGAGATTTGTACGGAACTCACGCATTTGGGAGCATGGGAGTTTTGGCCATGGACCTATTCTTAGGAGTAGTAGTTGGATGCTGAAAAATTGTAAAATAGAAAACTTTGCAATGACCTGTGCCATAATATAGCCTTTCGAAACGAGAACAACTAGGTGAAATTTCATTGCCATGATGCTGGAGTCATAGAAATGCTTACGGTAGATATACGTGGGTCAGGAACGCACAGTATATCTTCTTGGATAGGTGATTTAGGGCTAATGATGGCTGGACGGCTCGATCAAAAAAAAGTTATTTGGGATAGTGGCGTATGGTCGCTGTCTAGAAAGCCCTTTCACTTTCGACCGCTTCACTAAGAGATGCATTTTGGAATGTTCATTGATTTTACACTGAACTAATCCGTTTTACTTCAGCCGGCGGGTATGGCATGGTGTACGCGATAGGCTGCTTTCATAGTCCGCCGGCACGCCAGCCACGCCGGCGAACTATCAAAGCAGCCATAGCGTGCATAGCCCAGCTGGTAATCAATTCCACCCTTCGCACGTATGGAGCTGCTGAAAAACTGAACGCCAAGTTCTAGTGCTGGGGATATTCGTGTGCATTAAGGAAGTCCATGAGTCCATGAGAAGGTATTTAATCGGGGTTTTATATTTATAGGCATCCGTTCCCTGTATTCATGTGACAATCCAAAGCGTAAAGCCTACTTTTCCAGAACTTCCGCCTCCTACCACTTCCTCCCCTACCCTCTCTAACCTTCGTGTTTGACTTTCCCATAGTTTCTGTCCCCCTTTACTTTTTCTCCAATCTTGGACTGTTTGTTGAAATGGTCTATATCCATACCTCTTCTGCTATGATAAGAGTCTAACCAAGGAGAGCTCAACTTCTTAGGCCGACTTCAACCTGTGGGAGCTGCAGCCGCCCACAGCTGCGCTCAGGGTTTCGATGGTCAAAGTTTCCCTCCCGAGTATTGTGAGGCACTCACCGCTGTTTTGACGGACTTTATCGAATGTGCTGATGGAGTCTTCAGCGGTAGCATCGTGCAAGCGGCAATTGAGAACTGAACATTATTTGTTGTTGACGTTCTTGGATAGCTAGTATTATCACTTTATCACACTTCATCAGGAATATGTTGGCAATAGCACAGGATTCACCAAGGCAAGTCATAATCGGGCTCTACATTACAATGACTATTGATATTCCTCTGTTCTAATGTGCCTTATACTTGTTTGACTGAGGTATTGATGTCTGTTCTAGGAACCATCGCTTTTTTTGAATGTCTTGGTATCAGTTAGTGATTTTGGGATGTAGGGAAAGAGCCTCGCCGTTGTGGAGCTTGAGGGGAGTATTTCGACTCGAAGCATACTTCGATTCTCCTCTTCACTGGTCCCAGAAAGCAGCTTCGCTTCACCTGCCGGATTGTGAAACCTTTTCATTCGTAGCTTCTAAAATTTGTAAAACGACAGTCCAAGGTTAGCGAATGATTCTGCGTTGCCCTGAAAAGTTGGAAGAGGAGGCCCTGCTGCTTCCTGCGATCAGTCTTCACTCTACATTTGTTCGGAATTGAATTGGCGGGTCGTATTTGAGAGCGTGATTGACAATGAGCTAGTAATATCAGCTCCTAGAGAATGTCTCCAGTCCAATGGTGGACCTCTGATGGGTAAAAGGCTACAGACCAGGAAGTCGATTCGTCGGCACTACTGTACTGGAAAAGGAGTACTATTTCTAGCTAGCCCACGTCCATCTGAGTTAATTTCGTATTTCAACTTCATCTTGTCCCTTTTTACATTCGAATCGTTAAGACTAGCTATCGCATATCCGATGGTGTTCACTTTTATGGCGTGTGAGTCCGTCCGAAAATTGGAATCCAACTGTCATTTGTGACATCGCCCATGTTTATAGGTGATCGCTGCGGCTATCGTTATACGGTGGAAGGTGCGACCACTAGAGCTCATATGCTGGAATTGCCTTTCTAAATTACACCCATCCAAACAACTAAAATCATATGCAAACCACTTTGCAACTTTGGTAATAACACAAATTTTTGATGGGTAAAAATCTTTCCTCTCGAATAACCCCATGGATCATGCGTACCTTACCACCGACAATACACTTTGAAGTCAACAGAACACTCTGAGGCCTGTAGAAGCCTATAATTTTTAGAGACCTATAATTCATGTAGGCTGAACTCACACCACTCCAAGACCTCACTATCAATCCAGCAGCGGATTTTGTATCGTCCAAGCACAATTACCCACAAGTGACTCTGCTACTGTGTTTTTGATACGTGGATCGTGTCCAGTTTTGGTCCTTCCCAGGCTAACATGTGATCATCCGTTCTTCCCGATGGTTAGCAAGGAAAAATCATCATTTGATATACTATAGTAAACCTTCGGCTCATATTAGCAGTCCATTGAGCTTTTGTGTAGAACTACAATTCTAGGGGTAAATGGTGTATATAGAGGACTTCTGCCGTTAGTAAGTAGTATTTGTAATAGTGGATAGGCGCTGAATGGCCAATTCTGTCTTTTCTCTGTTCCTGGGCCTCTGGCCCTACTGCTACTAACATTAAACTGTATACAAATTACAATTTTGTTCGAATCAAACCAGAGATCAGAGCGAAAGGGAGGTGCACAGCGGATCCTTTTATCATCTGATCTATCTAAATGTGATCATTTTTCACCGGTGTTTGAACGGTCACATCGCATCATTTATGTATCATTGTGCGTTTACGACTGTGTGTGATAGTGCCCGTTAGAAAGTTAAGCGAGACAAAGGACATCTAGCCCGACGTAGACCTCTCATTAATGACCGTATCATTACTGATCAATTTTACGGCTACGGGAATAGCACTGCTGCAAGTTTTTTTCATTCAAATTAGCCTACTGTGCCGATTACTAACAACCTTATTCTCAAAAGACAGCTAAAGTTCTCTGAGCTCACTTAGCTGCTTAGCTCCAGAACTGGAAGATTCCCAAAAGACCAAAAAGAAGCTTATCGGGTCAGGTTTTTTGGGTATACTTTTCACAATCGGAGTTCTCCAATCCATTCAAGATGAACTAGTCCCTTAAACAGTGGGCCCTCAGTGGACGAAGGATATATATTATAGCGCTTCAAGGTCCAGCCTAATACAGTAAGAGCAACCAACCGAAAACAAAACTCTTTTTGGCCAGGCTGAATTCATTCTCTTAATTTTCTAGATTGAAGAGCAACGCCTCATTCATCTAGACAAACATTCGGAAATTTGGGACGTCAGAGGACATCCTTATTGTTAGCGCTACCTTCAATGTCTTCTATGGTGAAAATATCTCCGGTGCCTTCTTCGAGCTGTCGCACACTCGGTGTTTACCGTAAAACGGAGTACTGTAGTTCACATGATACAATGGGATGAATTCATTAGTAACCACCGAATGAACGACCGCCTTCCGATATGAGGGGCTTCGCTGGCTGACCATCTCCTCTTAACGCTTGATCCCTCGCCAAAATGAAACAGCCGACGACGTGTGGGATGTTCCGCCTTCAAGGGATGTCGATTCAAGATCAACAGGAACCCCTTACAAATTCGTCTTATATCCTTGTCCGCCCATGGCTTACGTTAGCGTCCCGGCAGCTATGCTTACCCAACATGGAAGTTTTCTCTACTTAGCACTATTAAATGGTAGGTGTTGTTTACGACTAAAGCTATTTTAGAAGTAATTGGAGGCAATCCTCAGATTGAGGTGGAGGTGAGGGGTTTTTGGTAAAGTTCCTTTGGGAGTTCAGGTCAGTTCCAGAGACTACGTGTGACTGATTGATTCATTTAATTCTAAATTACCTTGGACTACACCTTTGAACCTTTGTAAACCTTTGTAATTCTCAATTAAATTGATAGTCAACTCGATGCCGATTGGAAAAGGCAAGCCTGACTTTTCCCGGATTAAAATAGCCTACTGAATCCTCACTTCTTTTCTCTAGCATATTATATAGAAGGTAAATAAAGATAGCCTACCGAATTCTGCCAGCTCCTTAATTTTTTTCTCTTTTGTGCAAATTGATAAGGCAAGATTTTCGCTTTGTCTATTACATAGTCGGTTGTTTTTTCAGTACTTACAGTAAACTATGTGACATCGACCGTGTCACCCAGCAAAGTGGAAAGCATGAAAAAGGTGGCAATGACCAAAGAAGAGCTTAAAAGAATTCATCAACTTCATTATGGTTGGTATATTCAAGCAGTCAGCGCATTACTTGGAGCAATTGGAAAAGAGCAGTACATGAAAATGGATCGGTATGCTATTTATTAGTTAAATCTTAAAAATTCAGAGACTGTTGAGGTTTACTATGACAGTTTTTCGACATCATATCACTGAAGGAAATTATTGAATGTTTTTTTAATTTTTTCAATTAATTTTCAAAATCATCTGATCCATCCACGTCATTCCGGAACATTTCGAAAGGATAGCTATACGTAATATACCATTTTGGATATTTCCATATGATTTGTAGTAGATTTGTGAAGCCACTGGGTTTGTAGGGCCCAATAAGCTTCCGACACCTACCCTTCATTCTGGGTTATGCGTATTATGCAAAGAAAAGAAACAGTAAAGCAGTTTAGATTAACTACTTCCTCTTTCTTTTCCGCTTTCTGCCCAATCTCTCTGCTCCATATTGGCAGGCGCCACATTCGCTACGAATGTTCAGAGCTCATGAGGTACCCAGACGCCTTCATTGAATTTCTTTGGACAACTTCTCACAAAAACTTTTCAATTGCCAAATAAGTATAAACCCCTGGGCTTCTACTCTTCCAAGATTATGCTTTTCGTTATTGAAATTTTTCCTTCTAGAAATAACCGCCGCGCTTTCGTGGCCTGCTTGGATAACATTGACAAAGAGCACGACTTGCAATCGGGTGCCAAATGTCTTGTTAAAGCTTTCGATAAACAGCTGGTGAGTACTGTAGCCAAAAGATCTTAGAACTTTTCTATCAGAAAAAATCATTTAGGTGAAGTCGTATCCGTATGCTCTCCATCGTCGCCAATATGATTTTGTGGATAAAAATCTGAAAAGACCGGCTGTCACGAGGAAGAAGAAGCTGATCCGTAAAGCCGTCAAAGACTTCGCCAAAACGAGAGCGGCCAGATTGTTGAAGCTGAATTTTGTCAAGAAACCACCAAAGATATTGAGGAAAACGTCTTTGAAAAGAGCTAGGTTTGTCCTCGATTTCTCGATTTTGTTGTGATGGAAAACTAAATCAGCAGTGTCTTGGTTGGATCAACTCATCGGAGACCCAGTTATACGAAATTTGCCTTTCACAAAGGTGATATATCATGTAAAAGGACAGAAGGTTCCTCCTATTTGTTCTGTGAGTCATCTCTGTTTGCCAAAGAAATTGGGCTCAGAAAAAAGCCTATCCAATTCCCACTTCTTTCCTATGATTGGAAGGTTGACTGGACCAGACGGATACCGTTTCTGTACATTTTTTGCAAAACTGCTAACAGAAGGTAAGGGCTTGCTGTCGTTTTGGATGCTTGAGAGGCAACTTGGAATTTCGCATTGCACACAACTTGTTGCCGCACCCATCACGCTTTTACAGCTTCCCCCGTGAACAGTCATAAAGCTTTGCAACATTGTAAATCATGAACAATTCTCTCGCCTGGGATGTGAACACCCAAGACAACTCTGGAACACCCTCTGGTGAAGTCTGTGAGAGAACATATGTAAATTTCAACGAACACAGTTCTCATGCAATTCGACCGATTTGAGGGGGGAGGAAAAGATAGAGTATTTTCTGTCAGAAGTCAGAATTCTTCTCTAACATCTTCGACCCTTCTATCCAAACTTGTTAGCTGAAACTTCAAGCTTAGCAGCTGTCTTTGACAAAGTTAGGTTAAATGATCTGGAAGAATGGGCCCCAAATTCGAATTCCTTCAGAATCGCAGGGGCGTTTTGAGTGCGGAAGTGGCCTGTACAATGACGTGCGAGCTCGAGCCCAGGTACGAGTCAGTGCTTTTATCCTTCCTGACAAGCTTGCCACTACGCTATCTCCGCCCATTTTTTTGGTGGATCAATAAAAACGTCACTGTTGTAACAAGGTTTCGGTTAGCCAGGCTGTACACCCTGGGAATGTGAACGCTAAAGTCGTTCTATTTTGAATCAAAACACGTTGCATGCATCCGCCATGGGAAAGTTTTTGACGGCAAGACATAGAAGTTGCAATCAGGACAAAAATTTTGGTCCATTACAAGAGTCAAGATGTAGTTGTATATTGAATTCAACTTAAGGCATCACATACAAAAAAAACTCTCACATAAAAAGTATTCTGATCCGATTGAGAAGAAATGTTTTGTTGAAAGAACCTTTCTCTGAAAGATCTGAAATGGCTCATTGAGTTTCCAGATCAACGATTACACTCTGTACTAAGAAATGCCCTTGTCCTGTTTACTGTTGGAAGTTGAGTAAACTGAAAGACTCATTCGGTCAGTCGAGAGATGATCTGTTTAAGCGATTACTGAGCGAAAAATTTCCTTTCTGGAGGAGTACCTGTTCATCGCTTTTCAAGAGGAGTAGGACAAAGCAAATGCTTAGAGCCACGTTTCGAACTTGACTTTGTTCTCACCAGGGATAGCGCCCATTCATTTTTCTAACAATACCATTGCTACTGACTCCTTGAACGTTCACTTCAACACTCATTGACCATTATGTTAGTTACTCTTTCTTTGAAAAGGCTACCAAAGCTTTCCAGGAATTCAAGACAACGAGATACTGTAAAGCAATCGAGGTTGAAGACAGTATTACTCAAAAAGAGAAAACGTAATCGAACGATAAGACGGACAAAGAGGAATGTATTGTCGCTCTACCAAAACGTAAGTCACCGCAGCACTCGACGCCATTCTGGCATTTCTAGAAGTTCATTTCTGTTTTTTCGACCTGAACCCAGAATCGTTGGCTTTCGCAATCTCTTTTTTGATTTCCAAACAAAATGAAGATCAATCGTAAGTGAACATTGGATTTTACAATATTCCATGTTTCTTTACGTAATACACCGTTGTATAGACCAAAAGCTATCAAGTAGTTCGATAATACCTACAAAAAGCAAGTACATGGCAAGTCCTAAGCGACTTCAGCAGCAGCTGTTAATCTTCTTGAACTTTGAGAGAGTCTGAAAAAGGCTAAAAAAGACATGAATTGAAATGGAATATTCTACTTGTAGGTATAAATGACACTCAGGACATTTAGAACGAAATGATTGACGAGGCGAAGCGAATTGATCGTATGGATTCACCGTTTAGACCGATCAATATGAAATCCATACCATCTCTTGTAACTCCGAATAAAACACCTGTGAAGGTTAGTGAAGTGGTTTTAGAGAAGTCCCGTAGTTGATTGTTCAGAAAGCGGATGAAATCTTACTCAGAGTGGACATTTCCCTGTGTTCTACGCTTCTAACACTGAGCATCTGCCGCCGAGATGGATGGGACACCGGCCCGCAGGCTTGGAGCTTCTTTAGCCAGGGTGTTAAGCCAAAGGAATGTCTTTTTCTGGAAGGATGTAGAGGGGGAAAGTGGGAGCACCAGGATAGTTGTGTTGTGCAAAATATTGGAGTTAACCGGGTCCCACGATACCAGCCATCTGTTACAGGCTTGCAAGGACGGTGTTCCGCGAGCTCTGCTCTCTATCGTTTTAGTTTTAGGGACAGTAGAGCCCTTCGTACCGACTCATCTTGACCAAAAAGCTCTTCAGGGCTCAAAAAATTGAATATGAGTTACCAAAATTGAAAAGAAATCTTGATAAATCAACATTGCAGGTGCTGACCAAAATGCTCGGATCGATTTGGAGGGTAGCAAACAATCGAACAGCTACGGATCAAACAAGTATCCATAATTCGTTCAAAAACTTGCAGCAGGTGATCTAATAGCAGTATTCGGTCATTTTAATAGTCAATCAGTGAAACTGGCACTTTTTTTTTCGAACAATTTCGACACAAATATTTTTGGTGTTATAAAGATCTTTTCTAGGATGCCACTAATCGGGTAGGGTGGAATGGATCCAACTTCTTGATTTATTGTTCTTGGGTCGAAATACTGGTTGATTTTCCCGAATGAACGACGCCCTCTACCCTTGTGAACTCACTCAGTCCATTAGTGATAGTCTCGTAATGAGTCAACTAACTGATACATCTTCATCACTGATACATCTGATTATTCTATGGGCCACATATAGGTACCGTTACGATTTTCAGCAAATACCGAATGCATGGCTCATTTCTCAGCACGAATGGTCAAAATTGGAGGGCATCTATGAGTTGAATAGTGTTGAAGGATCAAAAATGGATTGCATATCACAGCAGATAGTGAGATAATGAGGCGAGGGTAGAAATTCCGTAGAAAGGAAGGAGGGATCATCCCCTTCTCTCCTTTTGCTCATTCACCTTCTATTAGCGAGACTCGAGAAAAAGGTCTTGTTGATCTGTGCGAGATGTAAATAGATGAAAAAACCAGTCAGCCTGCTCCTTGGCCTTTGCGGATATCAGTTTTGATTATATTTTGTGTAGGATTGATTGATGAAGTTGGTGATTTCGTTGCTTTCTGACCAGAGGCATTTTTCAGCTGCAAGCGAAAGTCTCAGAGACAAGGAATGCTGGGCAATTTAAGCATCGTATGTTGGACATGGTGGTCGGCAAAGACAATCCACTTCGACGAAGGAAAAGCTTCACAGACAGGTAGTTACACTCGAACACAAGCTTACAACATTTATCAGTTATCCCATTGTATTCGTCAAAGATTGAGAAGCCCCTTTGGCACGTCCCTACCCCACTCAAGTCAGAAGATTTCTGAAAATTAACAAATTGACAACCGCGTGGGCCGCCGGCGGGCCACCTCATATCGTGCTTAGGGACTGCGTGGGACCTGTAACGGAGTATGTTTAGTGTTTCCAACCAGTTTTGGATTTTTTGCCGCTATCAAGTAACAGCGATGTCAACGGCCTTCTAGATAATCTTGAGGCACAGCGGTACAAAAAATTGTTTGCTTTCAACAATAGCAAGGCAAGAAAACAAAGTTATGTGTGAGAACTATAATAAAAGCTGCAAAATGGAGCGTTACCAACTGTTTCACTACACATACTTCTTGTGATAATTTAGACTAGTCTGAACCCTTCCTTCGAACTTGTGTACTTCATGGCATGATTCATAGGCACGATATTTTTCTTCGTGATGTTCCTTGTAGCAGCCAGTGCATCTTCTACGTCCTTTTTCGACTGCTTACTTTCGGACATGTAGGCTCTTTTGAGGAGAAAATTTTGCCGAGAATATTTTGAAAGCAGGATTTTACAGGTTTATCTTATGTTGGTCGAAGTTAACACTTCCTTCAAGTCACAAAAAACCTGTGAAAACCACGACAACCACTCTGCGTGAAGAATGAAAATTTCGATACCATCCTGTGGTGCGATGCACAAATGGAGAATAAGCCGACACCAGTTTAGATCTGAACGCTTCAATCAACGAATCCTTTTGGGTTTTTGTATGTACACCAACGGCTATGATATTATTTGCTGGATTCATTTAGCGACTACATGTTTTCATCATCCCGAAGTCTTTGGGTTAATCCAGCCCATTTTGAAAACTATCACAACAATGCTATCTGCTTCTAGCAAGTCCATCAAAGGTTGAAGGAGAAGGTCCATCCCTCGTGTCTGGGCAGAATGTTTTCGTATTCTGCTGGGGCCTCGATTCCACACGCTACGAAGGTTCAGAAATTGTTTGAAAGAACATTTCCACTAGAAAACAACAAAACAACAATAGATGTCAAACTGTGGATGACTGGTCACTGACGCTGACATGTGCTGCACAAAGGGTGGCTCACTCTAAATGCCAGCGCGGACTGGCTACAAGGCAAGGGGAGGCCTTGGGTGGTAGGAGAACCAC